>SKCR01037623.1:0-91980 GCA_019454045.1 Zanthoxylum bungeanum
TGAGAGTGGTCCATTTCCGAACCGTTGCTGATGTGATAGTGGTCCATTTCCGAATCGTTGCTGATGTGAGAGTGGTCCATTTCTGAACCGTTACTGATAATGATGTGGGCCTCGCCCTCAAAGTGCCACACCCGGTAAAACTAATACTGATAATGATGTGGGCCTCGCTCCTAGAGTGCAATACCCGGCAAAACTGATACTGATGTGTCTCCATACTTGGAGTGTCGCAGAGTGATATCTCCATACCCGGAGTGCCGTACCTGGTAAAACTGATCTGATGCCTCCATACCCGGAGTGTCGTACCTGGCAAAAATTGATCTGCTGTCTCTATACCCGGAGTGTCGTACTTGGCAAAACTGATCCGATATCTCCATACCCGGAGTGACGTACCTAACAAAACTATTCTGATGTCTCAATACCCGGAGTGCCATACTTGGCAAGCTGATATCTCCATACCCGGCGTGCCGTACCTGGCAAAACAAATGCTGAACCAATGTGGGCCTCGCCCCCAGAGTGCTATACCCGGCAAGTCTACTACTAAACCAATATGGACCTCGCCCCTAGAGTGTCATACCCAGTGAGACTGATACTGATGCTGATGCGATGGTTCAATCCCGAACTATGCTCCATTCTCGGAGTGTCATTCCCGATTTGTTCATTCTCGAACTTTGCTCCATTCTTGGATTGCCATTCTCGGCTTGTTCATTCTCGATCTCTTGATCCATTCTCGGATTACCATTCACGGCTTGTTCATTCTCGAACCTTGATCCATTCTCGGATTACCATTCTCGGATTGTTCATTCCAAAACTCTGCTGATGTGAGCCTCGACCCTGGGATTCATTCCTGGATTCATTTCAAATTCTGACGACGTGGGCCTTAGCCCTATGATTCATTCCTTGGATTCCTTTCAAATTCTGACGACGTGGGTCTCAGCCCTATGATTCATTCCTGGATTCCTTTCAAATTCTGACGACGTGGGTCTCGGCCCTAGGATTCATTTCAAATTCTGACGACGTAGGCCTCGGCCCTAGGATTCATTCCATGTATTCATTTCAAATTCTGACGACGTGGGCCTTGGCCCTAGGATTCGTTCCCTGGATTCATTCCATATTCTGACAACATTGGCCTCGACCCTGGGATTCATTCCCGATGCTGCTGATAATGGGGGCCTCGACCCTAAGTTTATACAAATATGGGCCTCGCCCCAAAACTGATACTGATATGGGCCTCACCCTCAGACTGAAACTGATTCATTTATGAAACTGATGACATTGTACTGTAGCTGTTTCTGATTGGCTGGCCTTTTGTTGCTTTCTCTTTTTCCTTTTTGAAACCTGTGAATAAAAATAAGGCAAAGATTGTATGTATATGACGTGTATGCATGTATGCATGAATGCGTTTCCTATTCTGATGGGTTAGGTCTCTCTTGTGCTCATCGGTGTCTTTTGCCTACAACTGCCTTTGGTCGTCCCCTGGGCATGCTTACAGTCTATTTCTGTTGATGATTGCTCCATTTTCTTTTGTCTCCTGGCTTAAGTTCCCATTATGCTCTTATTTGCGAGGTGGTAGACTGGTCACCCCCAGTCTTGATGTAGCTTTCTGCTCTCCACTGTTTACACTTTGGTCAAGATGAACCACATGATGGGGCCTTCCATATCATCATACTATACTACATGCTACGAAATAGTCCCAATAGTTACACATATCATTGTCCTCAAAGAATGCTCAGTAATGAAACCAGAGAACCTTCAAAACACTCAATGCAACTCAAATCCAAGTCTTTGAACAATTGATCCAAGCCAGACTCAAAGTGTGTGTGTGTGTAAAGGTTCCTTCACAGATTCATCCCCGGGTAAGCCAACTCAATGATTTCGTTTCAAAAATCGGGATCGATGGGTCAAACCAACCTCGATGTCTCAATTATGCTCGACAATTGCTTTTTCGTGCTCAATGTAGTATGGTTTTATTTTTCTTTTCTTTTGTCTCTTTTTTTTCTTTCATTCTGAACTTTTTCTTCTTTTTTTTTTCTTTTTTTTTTCAACACACCTACCCTTTAAGGTAGCATTTCTCCTCATGGTGGTCCTAATACTCGCCCATGGGTAGCTTCACGCTTATCGGTTATAGGTGGTTCAATTCTTTTATTTAGAGACTTTTCTTTTTATTTTCAACCATACCACACATCATAACATAAGCAAATCAAGATAGACATCTAAGCAAACGGTCATTCACCGACCTATAATTTCTTCGACTAGGCACTTTGCTAGCTACTCAGGTTTTCACGGCTAAAAACCATAATCAAGTGCTTACGAGTCTAACATAGATCAATTACTCAAAGCATCATATTAAAGCACTTCAAGGGTTTATCGTTTCTAAAGTTTCGCTCTAAAGCAATCAAATTCATCATCGGACTTATGTCTAACTATCAACAACTAAAAACAAACAAATTTTTTTCTTTTTTTCTTTTTTTGAAGGCCCCCCAATGGTCTTTCTATCCTTGCCGTAAGGTTTTCTATTTCTCGATTTCCTTTTCCTCGATATCCAGTTTTGCTAAACTCTTATTGACAAGTCTTTTTTATCTCTAACCCAACGGATATCTATGATGGCTTTTAAGACACATGGGTTAACATGATGCGTGTATGCGTGAGATGCATTAGATGTGCGTGATGTATGAGATAAAATACACATGTGGTTATCAAAAGCATAAAAGGGGTGGCTCCTACAGGATATACAACTATGGTTCATATGTGGGTTTACGGGAATACGGATAAAGGCTCTTGCTGACGAAGGATTGCCCACAACTAGGACTCCCCACTCAATGGTTCGAGCGACCAAGTGAGCGCACCTTTTTTATACCTAAAGGTACATGCCAACGAGTTATGGTGTGTGACTGAATGTCAAATGGATTTCCCGTTGTAGATTCCCCAGAGGGAGGGTGGAGCGAGGCTCTCTTAACTACCCAAGCCTCTTAGGCTATTATCGCTTGGTGACAGGAATAAACAACGAGTCCCCCAAATTATTCCATCACAGTAAGCTATTAGTACATGATTATCTAGGTGCCTTCGCAGCTTTTCCTCGTAGAAAGGTAGTTAATGAAGGAAAACACCAAACCATTACCAAGCTTTAATAATGCCTTTGATTAAACCCCTTTCAACCCACTATAGACATTGTTAACTAAAGCACAAACCATAATCATTACAAGACATTATTTCGGGGCCAATTCTCTATCCCTAGTGGAGTCGCCAGACTGTAGGACACAGAACTCAGCGACGCATGCTCTAGACTCGCGGCCTAGTTGGGAGTACGGAATAGCCCCCGGGGGAACTATACCGGAGAAATAACATGGAGTCGCCACCTGGTGTGAACCGGGAAAATATGATTTAAGACCGCACTCACCCCTCGCAAGGGAAGACCTCAAACTGTTGGGTTCGGAATGGTCCCTTACTTATGTCACTTGTAACGATATGATTTGTACAATAAACTAACCGAATCTACTCAACATGTATGCTCAAGAATAACTTAGATCTAATATGCATTTATCAAAGTAACTCATAATCTAAGTTTACATGCTTGGAAAGTAAGTCATTAAACAGCAAACACACAATATAACACAACGAACATATTGAACCATTAAACCAAAATAAACAAATAACTATTTAAATATAGACATAAACTATATCATGCATAAAAATAACGTAATCATGTTTTGAAAATAAATGATAAACTAGGCGAATTCATGCTTTAAAGAACAAATATCCTACGAACTACATCATGCTCAAATACAAGTTTGGATGAAACAAAATACGTGCCTCTTAAGTGGTACGTGGCGTTGTATCCCGAGTGCAAATCGCAATACCGTCCATTCAAATTCGGCTACGGAATTTACGTCCTGGTTTCCATCCGATAAACCACAAAAGGGAACACATATTCCGCTCATCCGAAAATCACATCATGCCTCAAACGAATCTCATGCGATAATATTTTTAAATAAATAAAATAAAATAAAGATAATAAATAAAAGGGTGCCCTCAAGTCTATCCTCTTTTTTCGTCTCACGAAAGGGGCGTTACACGACCGTTGGAATGGTGGATGATCCGCAACTCTTCCGGATCACTATCTCAAAGTCTTTCCTCACTATTTTGCTGTTTGGGCTGCTGTTTTCACTCCATTTCGCTGCTGTTTTAAGGGTGTTTTCTGGTCACTATCTTAAGGTAAATTGGGGACTGTTTTGGCGGTTTTTAAAGGGGTATTGGTTGCTGTTTTAGAAAGCAGTTTTTTTACTCTTTTAGGCAATTTGTGGACTGTTTTAAGGCTAATTCGGGGACTATTTTAGGTAGTTTTTTTGGTGCAGTTTCTTGGTGTGTAGGGAGCAGTATTTTAGTGGGGTTTTATACGAACAGTGAAGGGTATTTCAGTGGGGTTTTATGCGGCAATTGAAGCAGTTTTTTGACGTGAATGGGCAGTACAGTTTTGAAGGGATAGTCATGGATAGTGCTGGTTACCGTGGCTCACAGTCTTTGCATTGAGGGGCAGTCGTGGATAGTGCTTAGCGTGAGTCTTGGTCAACGAATTGAGGTTGGCAGGTGGCATTGTTGAGAATTAATGCATGAATGGCTCGTGGTGGCTTGTATGAGGTGTGAACAGGTGTTAAGGCAAAGTGGGCTGTGAATTATAGCATGTGGCAGCAGGTGTGAGTGGTAGTAACGTGAAGGCTGATTTTCGTGACTTTGGGCATGTTGTGAGTTGAGGGTCGTGTTGGAGTTTTTCAAGGTCCCAAGATCAAAACTCAAGCATGAATCATAAGTGAATACAACGATGGAAGTGCGGAATACTTACATCGAGCGGTTGAGCGACGATTTGGGCAACAAAAATTCGAATTCTGCTCACTTTTGCAAGGAAGTGGGCTGCTGTGAATAGTGAATTTCGCCCCTTGTCTTCAAGATTTGAAGCTCCAAGCTTCATCATTTGGCTTCCCGGCTCATGGGTATACTTCCCTTATCACCTTGGCATGATCCCGGAGTGTGCTAGCACTCTTGTTTTGCCACAAAACACACTTGCTTCCCTCCATTTTCCTTTGTTAAATTCGGCAGTGGGCTGCCTCACAAGAACAAGAAAAACGTGAAGATGAGAGGAAGAAGAAGAGGAGAGAGAGGAGGGAAAGTTGGGTGAAGTGTGCATTTCGTTTTTGGTGAGTGGTTTTGTATCAAATACACATGAATTTCATTTGAAATTCATTTCACACACATTTGGCTTTAATTGCCAACCACACACATCACCTTTACACATCAAGTCACATCACTCACATCACTTTATTAATCCAATCAATTGTCACATCACTCACATCAATCAATCAATCCAATCAATTGTCACATCACTAAAAGTGACATGATTTGACGCTTGATGTGACGCTAGATGCGACTAGCGACTTGACGCTTGATTTGACGTGCCGCACTCGAATTCCAAATAAGAATACGCTCGCAAATAATCTCGGGCTCGGGTTCGCTAATTCCAAATTAACGAATTTTCCGTTGCGTCGTAATTAAATGATTACGCCTAGCGAAATCACTATTCACGTCGCTAATGAATTAATTCTAAATTAATTCGTTCGCCCGAATTAAAATCTAATTTTAATTCCGCGTCGAAATCCAATTTCGATTAATATATCAAATATATTAATTCCTCGATTAATTCCAAATTAATGTTTCTCTCTCTTTAATCGATATTTTATCCTCGATAAAATATCTTCACAATTAATCCCAGATTAATTTTCTCTCTCATCTAATTAATCCCAGATTAATAAAAGTGCGAGTCATACGTCATCGGTGAATCTTTGGGAAGCGACCCATGAGATCCCCGGATATGTTGGCAGTCAAATCGGTCGTCGGACTATCCGAACACGTAAGTACCAAGTACTACGTTTAACCGATTTACAAGACAAGGTTGGCTTCTAGCAAAGCACCATGCCTACCCAATTCTCCGGAAATATCCTTACAGGAATAAGGATCTATATCAAGCGTAGTATACCGTAGTATTGCGTATTTCTGTCTAGTATCGGATGATCATATGCAAGGCCTAGGGCTGGTACAGTGTCTGCCCAGTACGAAGCATATATCGGATAACAAGCAACTAGTCTCTTTAAAATCGGATAATCATGACCAAGTCATATTATCCCGACGGTTGCAACCTTTTATAGAGAACGAGTTCTGTATCCCTGCGTGATCATCAACTCCATATGACTGGAGTGACACTTCCATCCTGACATTACACCCAACACACTACAATTCTCAATATACCAGTATTGGCGTACACAGAACCGGTTAAAGCCCTGGACGACCGCAACCAAAGTATATTGATTGTCGCAAGTATTAGCGGTGCAAGTCTCAGGTTAAGACCAAATACACCTACCCTGATTTCGGACTTCCATAGACACGTAGTCATACTACCAATGGAATTCCGAGGGGGTCTAATCCAGAGCGAAGCTGTTTCCCGTACCATCGGTGAAACACAACCTCCTATTACACTTGCATGAGTATCCAATACCCAAATATATGAGAACTATGCCGTTGTGCCCTCACAACGCGCACAAGTGTAATACTAGTCTTTTACGCATTCATCGATGTCCAATCTCGATAATGCTCTGACTATGGATGTTTAATGATTCATCCTTCATGGACTGATACTGTCTCATATCATTCTCCGTCCAGGAATAAATCATAGGGACCTCTTATCATTTATATATCTAGGTGATCTAATCACAAATGATACGAGTGTAATCTCTTATGTCACATAGTTAATTTGTACAACAACACCATGATCTGTACAAATAGTGACGCTATGGGTCATAATTGTCCAACAGGTCGATGCGTACGTTGATTGTGTTGAAGGCTAGGGTTAGTGTACGTGTTTTGTGTGTTGGTGGGCTGCAAGAATTAGGGTTTGTTCATGCATGCAGTGTGTCAGTTGAGAAGGGTTTGGCTTAGGCAATTAAGAGGCTCATTGAAGGGTTCGTTTGTTTTTTGTGAGTGGGTTTTTGAAGACAGATGTCGTGGTGTATGGGGGGTTTCAACGTTAGTGGGCTAAGGTTTACGTGAGAGAGAATAAAGTTTTAGATGATGATGAGGGTTTTCTTTGGCGTGGTTTGTTAAGGTGAGCAGGTGGCGTTAGGGTGATGGCGTGGAGCAGGCAGGCTGGTTGCGTGGAGGGTTAAGGGCTGGCAATGGCGTTGAGTTTAATGAGGTTGAGTGTGAGTGTTTTTCATGAGTTGACCGAGAGGGGAGAGAATGGCAGGTTTAGGGTTATTATTTTGTGTTTTTTTATGTGAATCTGCCGGGGTTTGAATGTGTGGGTTAAAGGTTCTTTTTATAGGCCAAGGTAGAGGGTTTACCTTGTTGGAGAAGGAATAGGATTTGTGTATTAATTGGGAGATATCTTTCAATTTAGTATGTGATAGGGAAATCTTTTAATTTGGGGAAGTGATTTATGTATTTTAGGAAAGGGATTTAATTTAATTTAGGAAGGTGATTTAATTTATGACATGTGTTTTAATTTAATTTAATTTAAGTTTAATTTAATTTGTGAATGTGATTTAATTTAATTTAAGTTTAATTTAATTTCTGAATGTGATTTAATTTGTGACATGTGTTTTAATTTAATTATTTAATTTATGAAATGTGTTTTAAAATAAAGGTCCAACAAGTGAACCTGAAGCGAAACAAATGAGTTAAATCCGACCAAATGCTAATTTCCAACTTTGCCCTTCCGACGTCCATTCCCGCGGCTTTCACAATCAAAGAGGTAGTGTCTCCATACAAGACTCATCATCGGTACTTATATGCAAAAATGCAGTGCCTACAACGCCTATGGAAATCATCTAGCTCTTTATGTCCATTGTGAACTTGCAAAACTAGCAAACTGTTGATAGCCATTTATGCATATTATACCTTGATAACTCCTTCACTGTACTGCATGCAATATTATGTTAAACTTACCTGTCGATTCCATACTCTACTACGTATCTACAAAATTTTGGCATCTATTCAACACAATCTGGAAGTTCTCAAATGCATTCGTACTCTCTATTCCATACTATAGTTATACTTCACATACTATTTATTGGGATATATGTCCTAGATATTCATGTTTTGTAAACAGAATTGATTATTGTAATAATAATATATGCATTATTCATTCATCAAAGTTGTTTGATTTATATCGCATATTGTCCAATTGTCTTGTTTACCTTAATTACTCTTGTATTTTCAGACTTAGTGTATGTTTGATGCACAAGAGGATTTAAGTCTAAAGTTAGTAATCTAAATAGTTCATAAAGAGCAAACAAAGGGGGTACTTTATTTGTGATTTATCTATAGCCGCGGTCTATTCTATACTTGTGTGAAAACCTTAATTCAGGATCGTTCATGTAGTGACACGGGAATGGAGGCACCTTATATGATGAGATCATATAGGAAATGACTCAGATAAATATGAATTTCTTTTAATATTCATTAATCGAAGAAATTTATTTTATCTACTAGATGGTTATATATGGATTCGATCTTAATCCTAAGTGTACTATGAACTTCTGCATAATTAGACTATGTCCTTTGATTTACAATGGTTTGGGGTGTAGCTGGGAACATTTTACATAGATTTGGAATTCACTCATTCTTATGAGAAGCATAAGAATATCTCTTTTAATAATTGATTCGGGACTTGAACAATTTGAGTGCTCAACTCTTCTATTATGAATAGAAAGTTTTATATTCTTAATTGTTACGAATTAATTATTCATTATAGAATCAATAGTGCTTAAGAGATAAAATATTTAGAGGGGTATAATGGACTTATGACCCGGCTCTACTTATGAGATATTCATGAAGGGTTATATCCATATGTAATGACTATATAGATGGACACCAAAGTTGTTCGGTTTATTTTCCATCTACGGTAATGAGATTTCAACTTCGAGTTTTAGTGGAATAACATTAAGTTAATAATTCTCAATATTTGATTAAAAGAGTTTAATTAATATTTCAGGATTATTGGAGCTCGAAACCATAGGTCCATTTGGTCCCTATGCTAGCTTGATTAATTATAACAAAGCTAATATAATTAGATTGTCTAATAATATCCTCACATTAGATTTTTATATTATTAATAAGATTAATAATATTTTTGTCACAAATGAAAACTACATTAAATTAGTTTAGCTTAATGTTTTCTAGAATTCTTTGATTATGAGATAATCTAATCATGAGATAATCAAATCATGATTATGACATAATCATATTAGTAATAAATATGAGATAATTACTACAATATAATTGAAGGTAATTAATTCATTATTAGGATAATGATTTCTTATTACCTTGAAGACAAATCCATATGGCCTACCATGCTCTCTAACTTATTATGTCTATTAGGTGGCATGTATACACCTAATGGCTTTGTCATTAGCTAAACAATTATTATGCTTTGGTATGGCATTCACATTAATGTGTTTCCCATTACAAGAAAGCATTAGATGCTTAATGACAAAGTCTTTGTCTTTAGCTTCATATTTCTTATGCTTTGGTATGGCATTCACATTAATGTGTTTGCCATTGCAAGAAAGCATTAGATGCTTAATGACAAAGTTAATTGGTTTGTGTAAGAGAATATAATCTCTACCATCTCTCATCACTTGTAAGAATTGCCATTTTCTATTTATTCACACAAGTGCAAATGAGTTAAAAGAGAGAGAATTCAAACATTCACAATTGTTGTGAGAGTGTTTAAAAGAAATTCCAAAAGCCAAACATATTTTATTACACATATATTCTCTAAATTATTTAGAGTTGATCTTTCTGAGTGAAGCCCACACTTCATTTTTTTGGTTTTGAGTCATAGTTTGAAAGATCGGGTGGTTGATCTAAGTTTTTGAATCAAAGGAAACACATCTACATTAAATGAGCAAAATCCATTCTTCAAGTGTTGAAGGATTTCGGCTACAATGCAAAAAGAGAAGGCAAAGTAAATTTTAAAGGTCCATACCGGAGCTGGTGCCCATATTTGCAACTTCTGTTGCACTAAGGAAAGTTGTTTCCTTCAATTGGCATCAAGAGATTAAGGTTGAAAAGTGTTCTTTACCTTTCACCTTTAAAGTTTGTAGTTTTAATAATTTATATGAGATATAGATTATTAAAATACATGTTGTGATGAGTAGGCACAATTAGATTCATAAGATGAATGGTTTTAATGTTCATTTGATGAATGTTTACTGTTGATTCATATGATGAATGTATTGTGTTGATCGTTAATTTTTCCGGCTCTTATTTTTAATATTGGGAATGTAAGACCATACGGTCATATTCTTTCAAGTGTTGTAAGTTCATTTCCTTTTTAATAACTTCTATTGTAAATCTATTTGTAACTTGGAGGAGCCTATGCTGCGAATGACTTATGACGAAGAAATTCAGCGAAGAACTCAACAACACACCATGGAGCAAGTTTTGAAGACCAAGAGATGTCTTGGATTTATTGTACTAATTAGATTAGTAAAGAAAAATCAGAGCCCGGTTAACATTATATTTCTATAATGTGTATGTTTTGTGAAAATACAGCCCCTGGAAACTGGCTTACATTGTGCCGCGCACCTTTATGTGTTGCGACGCGGAACATTTTGAGCCACTGGATAGCTACTAGAATTAGTCACGTCGTGATATGCAATATTCTGCATCATAACGTGCAAGAGTCACATCGTGATGTGAAACTATTTGCATCACGACGCGCACCAGACCCATTGTAATTTTAGCTACTGGAATGGCTCATGCCGTGACGCGAAAAGGTTCGTGTCATGACGCGGGTACTGGGTGAATGAATGTGCTTTCAAATTATTTATTAACATGTCATATAGCCTAGGGTGTCTACTCTTGCATTTTCATATGTCATAACATGTAAACATGCAAGATATTCTAGTCATAAAATATGATTTTATGTCAATTTAATAGTTAAATAAGAATATGATGTTAGGGTGGGTGCTTAGAATGCCAATCTGGATCGTATTTATGTCTGATTCATAAATACGAGCAATTCTATTTTCCATATTATTACCAATTTAATGGTAGCACCCTTATCTTTTATTCACTTATTCGATCTAATTATGATTAGATATCTTATTACGATTAGATCGAAACTGAATCTAGTTCAGTGATACATGCATATTACACAAAGACCCTAGGATATACAATATAGTGTTCAGTTACAACATAGATTGTAATTGATATTGGGAAGCACATTATAAGATGTATATCCTTAAATAAAGTTCCTGGTCAAGATTTACGAACATAGGTCAGTTAGTAAAATTCACTGAGACCAATACATGTCGTATATCGTGATTTGGTCTGATGGTTTATCCTAGAGAACCATGAGTCTCGGGAGACTCATATAAACATGTAGGTGTTTATTTGATAAGACACTGAATGACTCACTGAAGATTTCCTAATAGATGGTACACCAACGTCAATAAGAATCTTCTCGAGTTGAGCGAGCATAGTGGTCTTTTAACTTGAGATACCATAGTGAGATATATAAGTTATCCTCTAAACTTTGATGGCAGTCATGTCACCGATCTATTTAGATCAGACCTCTGCCAGTTCATTTGGTGTGGACTGATGCTCATAATATCCAGTGCATATCAAGATAAGATCTGTCAGTCCTGTGTATATGGCATAGACATTCGCACGTGTTTGCGATCTAGTAAATCGATGGCCATGGTATAACTTCAGAAATCAGTTCCTAGTGTTATTTAGAGATCATAAATTGAAAGTCGACTATATTAGACCAAACAGATTTGACGTTCTCATCTATATCCCAAGTATAATATAGATAGCCTGTGACGAAGGGATTAAACGTATACAATGACCTCGGCTTGCATAGTTTAACGAGATTATCCATAGTCACTGTAATCCATGAGTGGGTGGATTATGGACACGAAATTGGATTTCATCACGAATAAACCTAAACTTAGAGAGTCCCACAATATGAAGTGTACTCGTTGAGCACTTGGGCAATGCGATATGAATAATACAGATTATTCATAACACTTCACCATATTAAATGAGTTAATTCGGATTGTTTAATCGGTTAAACGATAACATATGCATAGGGGCAAGTTTAGTTAATCATATTTATTGTGTATTTGTATTTGATACATAATACGATTAGATACACATTAGTTATTCATCACATGAGATTTTGGATATTTATTTGTTAAATATTTGAATAATTTATTAATTAAATATTTTCCATAAATGTTATGAAATTTCTTTATTTATTATTGGAACAAATGGCCTGACTTTAATTAGGCTTATGTGTACAAATTTGATTTGTTTAACATAAGGCTTACTTTGATTAATTCGATTAAATTTAAAATGACAAAAATGCCCTTACCATACACTAAAGTCGGTCAAGATGAAATAAAAAGGGAAAATTATTTTCTTATTCATTTAGATCTATCCATGGCTGACCAAACCACGATAAAAAGGTTCTTAATTTTGTTTTGAAGAACTATGAAAAAAAGAAGGAAAATCAAGAAAAAGACTAAGGATTTAGGAGATTTAATGTAATTCTTCAAAACCCTAAGCTTAGAAATTTAGTTTATTATTTCTTGATGATTTATAAAGGTTCTAGGGTTCCTTCAATTCTAAAAATTGGGGCTTTTGGTTGTGGATGATGAATTGGAAGCTTGTGTGCATGTGTGAAATGTATTTGGATGAAATTATTATAATTGTTGTCCAAATAAATCATTTGATGATGAGTTGCTATTCTAGAGTGTTATGACCACTCTTATAATGTCTAGAATTGTTCTTGGGTGATTCATATGTGGTGACTTGATTTGGTTTTTTGATTAATTGATTTAATCTTGAAAAATTGGATTTAAAGCATAAAATTGGGCAAATTAGGCTTCTGGATCAGATCTGAATTATTCTGATTTTTTTGATGAAAAATGTGTATTGTGAATGTTTTGGATGTGTTTTTGGAGTTGGAACAATTGCCGGAAAGTGTTTCGGAATTGAAATAAGCAAAAACGGCAAAAACAGTGTTATTGGGTGACCTTTGAGCTAACCGCGTGACAGCTATCCAAACAGTGAATTTTTCACTGTTTGGGCAGTTTTTAAACTGCCCTAACACTATTGGGGCTGACTTGGGTAGTCTCCATAAGTGTCGGGTAGTCGGTTCGGTCAAAATACATTTTACGTCATTTTACGGAAAAACATTTTTTTCTAGAAATTTCACGACTTTTCATATATATTTATGTCGTTATTTGATATCGAATAAATAGGTTTAGGTGAAAATATTGAATAATTTATTCGATAATTTGAAAAAGTTATAAATTACGATTTCACCCTAACCGTGCTTCTGTTGTGCCCCAACGCCTGAAACCCTAACAAAAATGATATCAGAGCAGGTCTGATGCTTCATCCATTACATTATCCATGCTTGAAATTTGATATTTAATCCAATTTTAATGTTCACACATGCATTTAATCTATATATGTTTCTGGACTTTTCGGTTCTTCGCTAACGAAAATGTAACAGAAATTTAATAGTTAAATTAAGTTATGTTTTCTATAGGTAGAATTGAATTATTTAGAAAATGATTTAGATTAAAATTCCGCATTTTATGTAGAGTATAGCTTCCTTAGGAAAATTCCTGCTTAGAAATAAGGTTATAAAGTGACGTGTATTGGATACATGTTTCTTGGTCCGTCTTGTCAGTACGGTTTATAAATTTCTTTTTATAATTGCATCTGAGATCGTGCCAAAGCTGCGAGGGTGTAGGTTATGGGATCTTATCCATGCCAGTTGTATATTGATACTAGACAAATTCAAGTGAAAGTGAAAATCCTGAACATGCCAAAGTTGTTGGACTACATCAGTAGCTTGAGTTTGTCATTGACAAGTGAAGCCTTGATACGCCTCCTTGTGAACGTGCCAAAGCTTTCATAATGAGAAACGGTCAAGACCAAAACTAGGAGTCACTAGTGAGTGATTGACAATGTGTTGTCTACCTAATGAATATACGTAGGCGAGATCGTGTCAAAGCTGTGAGTCGAAATATATTCATAGGATCCTAATCTTACTATGGAATTTGATTTAAATATTGAATTCCCGTTCTCCATTGGGGATTATGATATTACATAAATTAGTGGGAGACACTGCTAGGTTAAAAATCCATAACTTAAGCAGTATGTAATTTTATGGCAAATTCTGCTTCGTTTTCCTTTTATTCTATTTTATTTATCTAATTATACTTTTAATCCATTGCATGTTTATTACTTGAATATGTTTTTTGACTTTACTTATGGTTGCGTAATTCTAGAACAGGTTCTAGAAAGACAGTAATCTAAGATATTGTTAGATTAGTTTAAAAACATCGAGAACTGTTGTTTCGATTTCCTTATAAATCATGATGGTTAGTGATTTAATTTATAAGTCACTATTAGGTACTCTAAATAGATATCTATTAAGGATATAATAGTCTTGAAAAAATTATTTCTTATGCAGTAAGAATTGACTTGAATAGTTCATGTCTCGAGATTCTTGACTGGCATTAAGAAAACCTCATTAGTATCTGTTTATCTTATAATGACATTTCTTGGCTTTAGTGACTTTTAGAAGTCACATGTTTGACACAGTTTGCTCATCAATTATTTGTAATTATTGTGAATAATTGAACGCAAATTATAAGGCTTAATAAATGAGATGTGTATAGTTGTATATATATAATATTGATTCTCATAATATGACAACTATAGGTATTGGATACTAGATCTTCCGTCTAGTTATTTAAAATAATGTTTAATAACTATTTTGTTATCTAATATCAGAACTTGTGACTATTGGATAGTTACTTGTTCTATATAAACAGTTGTTACATATTTTAATATGACTAGTAGTGTCATTGTTGAAAAGATAAACATTAAGAAAATGCTTGGTTAAATAAATAACTTATAACTGTGCTTTATGAGATTTTATCATAAAAACATTAGATGCATCTTCCGTATGGTAAAGGATGGTTTATTACGAGTTCACATTATATATCCTTATCCATTTAATTAATATTGTATTCAGGATGTGATTAAATCTCATTTAACTAATGATTGTCATTAAACCACAAGATTTATTAGACTAATATATTGGATGTATGTAGTTTAAGAATTAGAAAATACCTTAGATAGTTTTCTTTATTGCGTAACTGAGTTAATGAATTGTCATGACTTAGTTGCAAGTTTCTAAGAGAACATGTTGAACGTTTTTAATTATACAAGAACTTTCAATATGTTTCTGATGTAATGCTGATAGAATATTTTGAATGGTTCAAAAATATTCTATTTGAAGTGTTAAAAACTATATGTTATATAATTCATATGAATATTTGAACTGTTCAAAGATGTTTGATATGATCAAACATATGAATTAAAGGCAATTAGTTCTAAAGTTATTTAATGAATATGATTCTTACTCAATATTAAACTTCCATGATTCCATCTTGATGGAATTAGAAGTGGGAGTAATTGAATCTTAGATGATTTGATTCGTTGTTATTGAGTGTTATTGAATTGGTCTTCAATACTCTTGGGGTTATTCTCCGGTTACACTAATTCTTCTCTTTAATTAAGGTTCCATTAGTTTCTACAATTACATAAATGATATGTATAGTAGAAAATTCGAATCTTGAAAAATTTGAGATTTGAAAATTTCTTTTGCATAATTGTTATATAATTGAAAGTACTTGCACCTCGGAGGTACAAGTGAAGTTTGTCATTCATTCTATTTTATAGAATATTGTATTATGTTTGATAGAATATCTTTTCTATGATCCCGAGTAATAAAATTATTTTATTACTTGGTATGTAACATCAGATGTTGACCATTATAGAAAAGACTTGACTTATTGAAGTCAAATGTGAAAGTGATAAACTATAATGGAATTACATAATTAATTAGATGAAATAACCCTTCGATATCTTCCGTATAAGTTTTGTAGGATGTCAGAATTATTTACAAAGTATTGGATACTTAATGATTCTGTTGTTTTCTTATCGAAGAAAATTATCCTATAACTTGTAATGGGAGCGATATTTGATATTGATTCCAGAACTTGGCAATGAACCATAAATCTAAGATTGCTCATAGCTTACTATGATCAAGTTTTGAACTTGATTAGGCTTTCGTTATGAATAGTTAATAAAATGTGCAAATTATTTACCCAACAAAAGTAAAGTGAGCTTGATAAAGGTTTGACCTTTATAGTATGAAAGTGAGAAATGTTATACCCAGTAGTCTATTGTAAACTCTGAGAAAACCTGTCTCTAGTCGCACTGATTGAACAATTAAAGATCTATTGGTTAATGTTGATATTAAACTATGTATTTTAGCCAAAGAATGCAAAGTGTCGTTCTTGAGTGATTTCTTCGAATGAGAGATCCGTCATGATTTATTTGTTTGAAGAGTTCAATCTAGAATGGCCCTAAAGTTTGTATTCTGTTAAGATCACAATTTGATATACTAGTGATGGAGCCTACTGTATACTCAGATAAGCTTTCCGGAAATTCGTGTTCTCTGATTTTGATATCAACCAGATTGTCTGGTTTTATCGAAGTGTAGAGAATACGTATTTGTCTATATGGTCAGTGGGAGCGTACAAATTTCTTTCTAGTGTTATATATCATAAGTCTTCTTTTCTCCGTGGATGTAGTGGGAGTAGTCTCTATTATATTTGATATAAAGTTTCATATATGATATAAAACTAAGAGACTTGTGAGATACTCCCGTCAGTCATACATTAGATATGATCTAATAAAGAACATAGTAAGACTATGTGTATGACAGTTAGTATAATTGTTTGACAGTTAACGTGTCTTTTATATATATTATATTCATCTTTCGTAAGGGATATTCCTTTGTCGAAAGAGAGACTAATTAGAATGTCTAGTCAATCTCATACATCATATGATGATGGCATAATAAATACTATATTATATGTGATTAACGATATAAATTTAATCGTAATTATTATGAGTTATTTTGATATGGTGTAGACCATATGATGGTTTTAGAAACATGTTCTTTGCGATCTTCGAGATATTAAGAATGAGTTTCTTATTCATGGAGAATTTAGTCTGCAACCATAAGGTCTGATTATTTTTTATTCTAATTATGACATTAGATGGTCTATGTCATATAAAGTCAGAAAAGATGCAGTGGGAGGTCACCGTTGATTCTACTAAACTAGTGGAATCCGTGGCAACTTGTGAAGTATTGACTTATGAAATTACATAGTGACCATATAGATTAGAATTTTCCATATTGAGTGTAGTGCTTGCGGTTGTCTTATAGTATTTGGATTTGATCTCTAAATACATAGATAACTCAGTAGCTATAGCAAAATACTGATATAGCATCTTAGTCATATTGATTTGGAATTTGGATTCTACAAAATATGAATGATTCTGGTTAAGGAAAACGATTGAGTTTGTTAGGCGGACTCAATATATTAAAGCGTGCTTACTGGTTGTTTCCTACCTTTTGAGTGCAAGGTGAGCTCTTAAGGGTCATGAGTTTGTGATACACATTAAGATGTGTATAGGATACCGTGGATTGGCACTAGAGCAAGTGGGAGAAATTATTAGGGTGGTACTCAGAGTGCCAATCCGGATTGTATTTATGTCCGATTCATAAATACGAGCAATTCTATTTTCATAATATTACCAATTTAATGGTAGCAACCTTGTCTTTTATACACTTATTCGATCTAATTATGATTAGATATCTGATTACGATTAGATCAAAAATGAATCTAGTTCAGTGATACGTGTATATTAGACAAAGACCCTATGATTTACAATATAATACGCAGTTACAACATAGATTGTAATTGATATTGGGAAGCACACTATAAGATGTATATCATTAAATAAAGTTCCTGTTCAAGATTTACTAATAGGGGTCGGTTAGTAAAATTCACTTAGACCAGTACATGTCGTATATCGTGACTTGGTCCGATAGTTTATCCCAGTGAACCATGAGTCTCGGGAGACTCATATAGACAAGAAGGTGTTTATTTGATAAGACACTGAAAGACTCACTGAAGATTTCCTAATATATGGTACACCAATGTCAATAGGAACCTTCTCAAGTTGAGCGAACATAGTGGTCCTTTGACTTGAGATACCACAGTGGGATATATGTGTTAGAGTTGGTGCTCATAGTGCCAATCTTGATCGTGTTTATATCCGATTCATAAATACGAGTGATTCAAATTTCCATAATATTACTAATTTAATGGTAGCACCATTGTCTTTTATACACTTATTCAATCTAATTGCGATTAGATATCTGATTATGATTAGATCGAAATTGAATCGGGTTCAATGATATATGTATATTAGACAAAACCCTAGGATTTATAGTATAGTGCGCAATTACAACGTAGTTTGTAATTGACATTAGGAAATATACTATTAGTTGTATATCCTTAAATAAAGTTCCTGGTCAAGATTTCTAACACGGGTCGGTTAGTGAAATCCGCTGAGACCAGCACATGTCGTATATCGTGACTTGGTCCAATGGTATATCCCAGTGAACCATGAGTCTCGAGAGACTCGTATAGACATATAGGTGTTTATTTGACAAGATATTGAACGAATCACTGAAAGTTTCCCAATAGATGGTATACCAACGTCAATAGGAACCTTCCCAAGTTGAGCGAGCATAGTGGTCCTTCGACTTGAGATACCACAGTGGGATACATGAGTTATCCTCCATACTTTGATTCTCGTCATCGATCTATTCATGATCAGACCTCTGCCTGTTCATTGGGTTTGGACTGATGTTCATGATATCCAGTGTGTATCAAGACAGGATCTATCATTTTATGTACTGGGCATAGGCATCCAACACGTGTTTACGATCTAGTAAATCCATGATCGTGGTATAACTTCGGAAACCAGTTCCAAGTGTTATTTAGAGATTGTAAATTGAAATTTTACTGTATTATACCGAATGGATTCGAAGTTGTTATCTATATCTTGTAGGTTATTATCTAGGTCCCAAGATCAAACAAGACATGAAAACAATGTGTGAACACATCAACGGAGGTAGCGGAATACTCACATCGATTGGTTGAGATGATTTGAAGACGAACCAAGGCCAAAATGCTCACTGTTTTTGGGCGTGAACTACAGCAGTCCATGCTCACTGGTTTGGCAGTTTCGGGTCTCATTTCGAAGCTCCAAACTCCGTCGGATGAGTCCCGCCTCATGGGTGAACCTCCCTACCACCTTCGCAAGTCTCGTAAGTGTGCTAGCACTTGGATTTTCACCATGAAAATCCACTCTTGCTTCCCTCATGCTCACGGTTTTTGTATGAAACAGTGAGTTTTTTTGCCCATTTGGGCCATGACTAGAGGAGAGAGATGAGAGAGAAGAAATTGTGTGTTGAATTGGCTAAAGCATTTTCCAAAAAGCTTTATATATTTTCAATCAAAATATATATTAAAACAATTACAATTGATTAATTAAAACCAAAAAATTAAATGATTTTCCTCCAAACACTATCCAACAACTCACATCACTATGAAATGTCACTTTATTAAAGTGATGTGATGCAAGGTCAATCATCAATCAATCAATCAATCAATCATCAATCAATCACTCAAAGTGACTTTTGATTTGACGCTTGATGTGACGATTGATTTGACGCTTGATGTGACTTACGTCGCCGCACTCGAATTCGAAATACAATGCGCTCGCAATCACACTCGGGCTCGGGTTCTTAATTCCAATTAACGATTTTTCCGTCGCGTCGTAATTAAATGATTACGCCTAGCGAATTCACTATTCACGTCGCTAACGAATTAATTCTAAATTAATTCGTTCGCCCGAATTAAAATCTAATTTTAATTCCGCGTCGAAATCTAATTTCATTTAATATATCAAATATATTAATTTACCGATTAATTCCAAATTAATCGTTATCTCTCTCTAGACGATATTTTATCCTAGATAAAATATCTCGTAATTAATCCTAGATTAATTTTCTTCTCTTCTATATAATCCCAGATTATTCAAGAGTGCGAGTATGCGTCATCGGTGGATTATCGGGAAGCGACCCATGAGATCCCCGGATAGTTGGCAGTAAATACGGTCGTCGGAGTATCCGAATCACGTACGTACCAAGTACTACGTTCTACCGATTTACGAGACAAGTTCGACTCCTAGCAAAGCACCAAGTCTTCCCAATTCTCCGGACATATCCATTTAAGAATATTTAAGATCTGTATCAAGCGTAGTATACCATTGTATTGTGTATCGGCCTAGTATCGGATAGTCACGTGCTAGGGCTGGGGCTGGATAAGTGTCTGCCCCGTCCGCAAAGCACATATCGGATGTCTGGTAACATAGTCTCTATAATCGGATATTCATGACCTGGTCATAATATCCCGATTGGATGCGCACACTCAAGAGCACTAGTACCGTATCCTGCGTGACATCATCTCCACTATGACTGAAGTGATACTTCCGTCTGACATCACACCCAATACACTACGACTCTCTGATAAACCCAGAAGTGGTGTACGCAGAACCGGTTAAAGGCCTGTACCACCAAGACCAAAGTCTATCGATTATCGTAAGTATTAGCGATGTAAGTCTCAGGTTAAGACTATACACACCTACCTTGATTTCGGCCTCCCATAGACACATAGTCATAATACCAATGGGATTCCGAGGGGTCTATCCAGAGCGAAGCTGTTTCCCGTACCATCGGTGAAACACGACCTCCTATCGCACTTGCATAAGTAGATACTTATATATATGAGAACTATGCCGTTGTGCCCTCACAACGCACACAAGTGCAATACTAGCCTATTCCGCATTATCGATGTCCAGTCTCGATAATACTCCGGCTAGGGATATTTAATGATTAATCCTTCGGGGACTGATACTGTCTCATATCATTCTCAGTCCAGGAACTAATCATAGGGACCTCTCTTCATTTATATATCTATGGTGATCTAATCACAAATGATGAGAGTGCAATTTCCTTGTCACATAGTTAATTTGCTACAACAACACAATGATCTGTGCAAATAGTGACGCTATGGGTCATTTTGTCCAACAATCTCCCACTTGGCACATAGCGAGTCACTCAAGTGTCCCACACCCGAACTATGTACGGTTCGCTCAAATTGCTGAGGAAAGGTTTTCGTCAGCGGATTTGTTGATTATCGTTTGACGCGATTTATACGATCATCACATCGCCACGATGTATGATCCGAACGAATCAGATGATATAGAAGTATATATCTGGATCGTCGATGAGACCTTTATTCCTTAGCCTGTGCTGACGCCTAGCTCAGCTGCTAACAGAACTATATCTAATCTAATTAGATTTATTTTCGATCCAAATGGCTTCTATTGCTGCCTCAGCTGCAGCAATAATCCGCATTTGTTGTTTATTCGGCAACAGTTATCTTGCTCGGAAGATTTCCAGCTCACTGTCCCGTTATTCAAACTTTATAGTACCGTAGTATTTAATTGTTTGGAAACTTGCAGCAGTGATCCCAGTCACTTCAAGTTCTCCTTCTCCATAGTTTAAGACAGCATCTTTAGTTCTCTAGAGATACTAACAGATGTTCTTAATCTTAATCAATCCAGTGACTATCACTTGGATTGACCTGATCGTGACTCCATATGCTCGAAGCGTATGAGACACACCTATCAAGTACATTTTAAATGTACAATTTCCCAGAGAGTGTTAACAACTCCAAACCAAATCCCAGTAGATCTTATTCCTTGAATAAAGGTGTTACTCCCCAGAATTCTACGGAGAATTTCTATGAAAGCCAAGCTTTCAACAATTGTTATGGGAATTTCACTGTCAGTGCGCTCTCCCACTAACCTCCTTATATACACAAGAATTATTTCGTTTTGAGTCAAATCATAAACCATTATGATTATTTCAAAACGACAGTTCCAAGAACCTTATGCTTGCATAATCCAAACATGGATCGAATAACCCGCAAACCTTGTTTGTCGGTTATACAAAATCGTCAGAATGTTATAAACATCCTCCAAAGGTTTCCTTTTCAGGAAAGCGATTTTGATCTGTAACTGACACATTTCATAAATGAAATATACAGTTATCAACAAGCATCTTCAAAATGGATTTACCATGGCAACAGGTAAAAGGTTGAACCGTTATTAACACAATGTTGATAACGATACCTTTCCGTCAAAAGCCCAGCTTTGTACGTTGGTATGTTGCCTTCCATGTATGTCTTCCTTGAAGACGTTTAATGTACCAATAGGCACAATGCCTTGTGGTACAACAACTAGTATCCAAAATAGTTGTTATACATGGAATCCATTTCGGACTCATGGCACTTTGCCATAATAGGGAGTCGATACCTCGTATCACTTCCTCAAAACGTAGTCGGATGGTATACCTCCATAAGATTGACATCTTTATGGGTTGAGATCAGAAACCCATACCCTAGGTTGTTTTCTGACTCTATCCGATCTACTAGTTTCTTGTGTATTTGAAGATTAATGGTATAGATTCATCATAGATGAACTATTTGTGTTCCATTAAGGACTTCGTGCCTTGAACAGTATTACTCCGATTTTCATCGAGTATCACTATCCTCCCACTGACCACTGCATATCGGTATTCCTCTCAGGAGGAAAAACCGCATGGTGAGCAACAATCACATTGTTCTCATGTGAGATTTACAAGTACTATACTTAAGGTTTCCCTTAGGATAACCTATATTGGCACTTATCCAATTTGGTCTTTTAGTTTGGTATCATCCAAACGTTATGCCTGGCATACCCAAATTATCAGGAATGAGAAACCCCGTTTCTTTCCTGTTCATATCCTATATGACATCTGTCAAACAGATTTATATGGAACCTTATTCTAAATAAGTTTTGCACTGTTAATACATATCCTATTGAAGGAAATAGTAGCTCAGAGCGACTCGTGATAAACCTTATCATGTCCAACAAAATTCGGTTTTAGTTCGGACACACCGTCTAACTGACGTGTCTCGGGAGGAGTCCTCATATGAAAGAATACCGTACTCTTTCATGTACGTATGAAACTTACTGCTTAAGTATTTTCCATTACGGTCTTACCGTGGCGGAATAATACTATAGCCGATCTGTTATTTACTTCGTGTCGAAACTTTAAAGTTTCCGATGTTGTTCTTCAAAAGAAACACATAACCATAACGTGATGCCACATCCGTTAAGGTCACGAAATATTCATGTTCACATCTAGCCTAGCTAGATATGGGCCCACTTACTTCACCATGAATAGGGCTAACAGATCGGTGGCCCTTTATACTATTACCAAGTAAATAGTATTTTAGGTACTTTACCTAATAAACTAGATTCGCAGACCTTATTTGAATAGTCAAATCAGTCCTAGTACCCACTCTTCAAAAGTGTGGATATACGAGTCTTGTTTAATTGTGTCCTAGACAACAATGCCACAAATAAGTCTCTATTGATCAAATCAATTTGAGCTATTTATTTGTCATTTTATATGTTTGAGATTTTATTATATTCAAAATATAAATTCTGTTATTACATCTAATGTATTTATCTCAGTATCATCTTTATATAATAAAACACTTAGTGTTCTAGAATATAAAGGTTTTATCCGCAACGGATTAAACACTGATATAGAGATAATGTCTCTAGTCAAACTAGTTACATTATAACAGTTCCTAATTTAAGTACATACCCAAAGGGTAGTTCCTAAACTTAGGTATCTACGGTCGAAACAGCGACTTTCGTCCCGTTTCCGATTCGCAGAGAAATCTCGGCTTGAAGTCAGTATCCAGCTCATAGCGGATTCTGAACATCAATACATATATTTTATGTACCACACTAAGTATTTAAAATCCAATTTCAATACTAGTAGTGAACATAACTTTGACAAATATTTTTAAAGTTAGAGCCTCGCCCTTTCTTTAATTCCTTCGTGTCTTCCATATCCAAATGGTAGTCACTTTGGGATATGTCAATTATCTTTTCAATATTTCACAAACCTTTGGCCAAGCCTTGGGTTTTAGAATATCGAAATGATGTGCACCTTGTGCAAATGCCCAATTGCAAACTTTGACTTTAAAAAAAAGAGATTTATTGTCAAGTATATTAAAATTAAAGCACTAAAGTCATCATCACATAAATCTTCCAAAGATTTTATGCTTTATATTTGCTTAATTATGGGCCTAGATAAACAAGTTATTTTATCCAATAAAGTAACCTATTATTAATCCCAATGAAAATTAAATCATTAAATATCAAATTTAAACCTATTGATTTTAATATATTCTAACTATTTAATCAATTTAATACTATTTATTATAATGATTACAATAATCCAATATTAATCAACTAATTCTTAATTGATTACAATAATCCAATTATTTAATCAACTATATTTTAATTAATATTGATTACTATAATCCAATTATTAAAATCAACTATCATTTTAATTCAATTATATTGATTACTATAATCCAATTATAAAATCAACTATATATCGAATGAGTTTGTATATAGTCCAACTATATATTTTTAAAACAACATAAAATATTAGTCCAACTAATACTTTTGATTAATATGACGAGTAAAATATAGATGAGCGCGTTTAGCGAGTATTCGAACGAATGTTGCAAATTCAATACTTGCCTCCCACTATTTTTCGTCGAGCCTCTAACCCTCTGTCGAGTACTCGGGAAACCGTGTTTCCTAGTGGGCTAGGATCCCGTTAAATATCACACAATCTTGACTTTGGCCAACAAATTGTATGATAATTAACTAGGTAGATCTCGAAGATCAATTGGATCTCATCCAACTCCTAGATCCAGTAGGTGGGCATCCAAGTCCCAAACATATATCTAATATATGCCTATATATCGAATATATACCCTAACCTTTTTTCTCTGAATCAACTAGGCCTTGGCTTTGGCACAACAAACCTAGTGATCCCAGTCAAGCGCGGACCCATTGACATGGAAGCTTCGTAATCAATGTCAATGGACAAGAAGTGGTCTTGACTTTGGCCAACAAACCACAACTTGGACACGACACCGATATGGAACAAAGCCTCGTGATTAAAACACATCTTCGACGGACAAGGGCTTGACTTTGGCCAACAACCCCTGCCAATCTCGGATCTTGAGCAAGAATCACTCAATGGAAGGAAAATAAACGCTTGATATTTAACGAGGGATTTTCGCGTGTGCAAATTGGCTACCAATTTAATTATCTTTGTTAAGGTCTCATCATCATACACCCTTAAACATGCATTCTAAATACATAATAAAGCGAGTATGAAAATAAATAATAATGATATGCGGATGGATACTTACACATTGATCCTAGATCAAATCTCTCCCTTTCTCACTCAAGCTAGCACTATTTTACTTCTACCCGTTACACTACACTTCTAAAGAAACCTCATTTACATGGAGGGGAATAGGTGAGAAGAGAATACAAAGAGAATGAAGGTGATAAGGCTGGACACGCAGGTCAATTTAATAAATCAAATTTATTACAACAATTTCTAAAATTGTCCACCATCTAATATCCATCCGATATACATTATTCATTAAACACAACACGTATTCACACACATAAGCATGCTATCAATCAATCTAATCAAATTAATTAATCTGATAATTAAGTGATCATCCAATGTTCAAACAACGATTTGATTTTGTTCGAGTCAAACTCGTTTTTGCGAATAAGTACTCAAAGTACGAATTCATGAATTAAATTAAACTACATCATTAAATCCAATTTAACATGTATTTAATACTAATTCACTATTCAATTCCAAATTAAATATTACACTTTTATTTAATAAACCTTTTACGATTTAAATTCCAAATTTAATCGTAACGCGTCTCAAAGACCGATTAACGTCCAACGTCAATTCAATTAAAGTCCAATGGGCTTTTAATTGATTTCTTAAGGCGTGGACTTTTGGTCAACTCGGGTCAAACCGATAACCAAAGTCCAATCCGGGATTTACCCCATAAGCCCATAAATCAATCTTGGCCCATTAGGCCCAATTAAACTTTAAAGGTTCATTAGTCGCATTTGGGCTTTATGGTTAAGGTTTTGGGCCCAATTGGATCCAATCCACTTGGCCTAAATCCAACTTGATAAAATCAAGCCCAATAGGCCCAATTACAACATTAGAACCCCAATATCAAAAATAGGCCCAAATAATTAAATCAAAAAATCCAATTTTCCCAATTAATTACCAAAGTGTATTACATGATCAATTACCCTAAATCAACATTTTAAAACGAATTACATAATAATCATGGTCATTATCATTATCACATGTCCAACACATAAATGAAAAAATCAAACCCATACATGCTTTTAATGCTCTCGGCCAATGAGGGATTTTGTGTCCGATTCTGTTTCGATCCAATCGAACCCACAATCGACATCAAATCACCATCCAATTTGATTTCATACACATCCAATGTCACAAAATCAAAATTACCAAGACATTAGGGCATAATACCTATTCGGCCAAGGTGATCAATTTGGGGATTTTATGTTCAATTCAAAATCCAATCCAATTAGTTCCAAATTAACATTATCCTAATGATTCCAACTCATCAATGAATCAAAAACAAAAATTCCAAGAATCCAAAATTCATCCACACATTCGGCCAATGTAACAAATTTGGGGAAAATTGTTCTAAACACTTTGTCTTGAAATTGATCAAATCATCTTCAATATTACATATACTAAGCATGCTAATCATCCAATTTTATTAAATCATGCTCAATACAAAATACCCAATTTTAAGCCCTACATTTTCATGCTTGAACCAATAGCTCTGATACCATTGTAGGTTATTATCTAGGTCCTAAGATCAAACAAGACATGAAAACAATGTGTGAACACATCAACGGAGGTAGCGGAATACTCACATCGATCGGTTGAGACGATTTGAAGACGAACCAAGGCCAAATACCCACTGTTTTGGGCGTGAACTGCAGCAGTCCATGCTCACTGGTTTGGCAGTTTCGGGTCTCATTTCGAAGCTCCAAACTCCATCGGATAAGTCCCGCCTCATGGGTGAACCTCTCTACCACCTTCGCAAGTCTCGTAAGTGTGCTAGCACTTGGATTTTCACCATGAAAATCCACTATTGCTTCCCTCATGCTCACGGTTTTTGTATGAAACCAGTGAGTTTTTTTGCCCATTTGGGCGTGATTGAAGGAGATAGAGAGGAGAAGAAATTGTGTGAATTGGCTAAAGCATTTTCCAAAAAGCCTTTATATATTTTCAATCAAAAATATATATTAAAACAATTACAATTGATTAATTAAAACCAAAAGTAAATGCTTTTCCCTCCAAATACTATTCCAACAACTCACATCACTATGCAATGTCACTTTATTAAAGTGATGTGATGCAAGTCAATCCATCAATCCATCAATCAATCAATCAATCAATCAATCACTCAAAGTGACTTTTGATTTGATGCTTGATGTGACGATTGATTTGACGCTTGATGTGGCTTGCGTCGCCGCACTCGAATTCGAAATATGAATGCGCTCGCAATCACACTCGGGCTCGGGTTCGTTAAATCCAAATTAATAATTTTTCCGTCGCGTCGTAATTAAATGATTACGCCTAGCAAATTCACTATTCACGTCGCTAACGAATTAATTCTAAATTAATTTGTTCGCCCGAATTAAAATCCAATTTTAATTCCGCGTCGAAATCTAATTTCATTTAATATATCGAATATATTAATTTACAGATTAATTCCAAATTAATCGTTATCTCTCTCTAGACGATTTTTTATCCTATATAAAATATCTCTGTAATTAATCCTAGATTAATTTTCTTTCTCTTCTATATAATCCCAGATTATTCAAGAGTGCGAGTTATGCGTCATCGGTGGATTATCGGGAAGTGACCCATGAGATCCCCGGATAAGTTGGCAGTAAATACGGTCGTCAGAGTATCCGAATCACGTACGTACCAAGTACTACGTTCTACCGATTTGCGAGACAAGTTCGACTCCTAGCAAAGCACCAAGTCTTCCCAATTCTCCGGACATATCCATTTAAGAATATTTAAGATCTGTATCAAGCGTAGTATACCATTGTATTGTGTGTATCGGCCCAGTATCGGATAGTCACGTGCTAGGGCTGGGGCTGGATTAGTGTCTACCTCGTCCGAAGCACATATCGGATGTCTGGTAACATAGTCTCTATAATCGGATATTCATGACCTGGTCACAATATCCCGATTGGTTGCGCAACACTCAAGAGCACTAGTACCGTATCCTGCGTGACATCATCTCCACTATGACTGAAGTGATACTTCCGTCTTGACATCACACCCAATACACTACGACTCTCTGACAAACCCAGAAGTGGTGTACACAGAACCGGTTAAAGCCCTGTACCACCAAGACCAAAGTCTATCGATTATCGTAAGTATTAGCGATGTATGTCTCAGGTTAAGACTATACACACCTACCTTGATTTCGGCCTCCCATAGACACATAGTCATAATACCAATGGGATTCCGAGGGGTCTATCCAGAGCGAAGCTATTTCCCGTACCATCGGTGAAACACGACCTCCTATCGCACTTGCATAAGTATCCGATTCTTATATATCTGAGAACTATGTCGTTGTGCCCTCACAACGCACACAAGTGCAATACTAGCCTATTCCGCATTATCGATGTCCAGTCTCGATAATACTCCGGCTAGAGATATTTAATGATTAATCCTTCGGGGACTGATACTGTTCATATCATTCTCAGTCCAGGAACTAATCATAGGGACCTCTCTTCATTTATATATCTATGGTGATCTAATCACAAATGATGAGAGTGCAATTCCTTGTCACATAGTTAATTTGCTAAACAACACAATGTTCTCTGCAAATAGTGACGCTATGGGTCATTTTGTCCAACATATCTCAGGTATAATAAGGATAGCCTATGACAGAGGGATTATGCATATGCTATGATCTCGACATACATAGTTTAGCGAGATTATCCGTGGTCATCATAATCCATGCGTGGGTGGATTATAGACATAACATTCGATTTCATGATGCATAAACATATACTTAGAGAGTCCCACAATATGCAGTGTACTCGTTGAGCACTTAGGCAACTCGATATGAATAATACAGATTATTCATAATACTTCATCGGATTAAATTAGTTAATCCGGATCATTAATCGGTTAAACGATTACACATGCATTAGAGGATTTTGTCTGCTAATAATTATTGTGTATTTGTATTTGATACATAATATGATTAGATACACATTAATTATTTATCAAATAAGATTTTGACACATGCCATAAATATATGTATTGTTATTTAATATAAATAAAATACATAATATATAATAATTAATTGATTAAATTTATCATAATTGTTATGATAAATATTTAATTATTATTGGTTACACTTGTCATTAAATTTAAGGTTAAAGAGTTAAATTTGGATTTAACCACTTTGACTTTATATTTAATTTATTTAATATTTTTCATTTGTGATAAATGTTATCACACATGTAATTCTTTAATAGTAACACATGTCATGAATTAAATTAGTCTTTGTGTGTCCAATTTTGATTGGATATTATAAAGTGTATTGATTTTAATTTGATTAAAATTTAAAAGGATAAAAATACCCTCCTTTATGCACTATTTCGGTCAACACATATATTTAAAGGAGGACATTTATTTCTCTCTCTTGATCACTCTTCCTCACTGCCAGAAGTTTCAAAATAAAAGGATGAATTGATGATTCAAGCACAAAGATTTGAAGGAAAATCAAGAATTTGTAGAAAGATTTTAAGGTAAGTCTTCAAAACCAAAGCTTGGAAATATTGTTTCTTGATTCTTGACAATCTAGAAGGGTTCTACGTTTCTTTTAAATCTAAAATTTGGGGATTTTGGTTGTGAATGGTGAAATGGAAGAATTAGTGCATGTGTGAAGTAGTTTTAGGCAACATTATTGTAATATTGTTTCAATATATTGTTGGATAACTTGGTTGCTATTCTAGAGTTGTTGATCCACTCTAAGATAACCTAGAATTATTCTAGAGTACTTCATGTGTGGTGGGACTCATTTTGTGTTTGATTAATTCGATTAATCTTGGAAAAATTAGATTTAAAGCATGTATTTTGGCAAATTTGGTCACTGTTTCAGACCTGGAAAAGTTACTGATTTTGTGATAAAAATGTTGTCTTTAGAATGTATTGGATTTGTTTTGGGAGTTGGAATAATTGCCGAAAAGTGTTTCCGACTTGAAATAAGTGAAAATGGCCAAAAATGATGTTACTGGGTGGATTTTGAGTCAACCAAGTGACGACTATCTAAACAGTGAAACCGTAACTATTTGGACAACCCATGAACTTCCCCGACACTATCAGAGCTGACTTGGGCAGTTTCCATAAGTTTCGGGTAGTCGATTCAGTAAAAAACAAAAAGTGTTTTGCGTCATTTTACTGAAAATCGGTTTTCGTAAAAGTTTTGTGAAATTTCAACTATGTTTATGTCAATATTTGATATTGAATAAATAGATTTAGGTGAAATATGAATAAATTATTCATATTAGATATTGAATAATTTATTTGGTATTTTGAAAAAGTTTTAAAATACGATTTTGCCCAAACCGCACTTATGCTGAGCCCCATTGCACAAAATCCCAACAAAAAATGGTATCAGAGTGGGTCTGATACTTCATTCATTACATTATTCATGCTTGATGTTTGATATTTAATCCAATTTTATTGTTCTCACATGCTTGGAATCTATATGTGTTTCTTTACTTTTCTGTTCTTCGCTAAAGAAAATGTAACGAAAATTTAATTGTTAAATTAAGTTATATTTTTTATAGGTAAAATTGAAATGTTTAGAAAATGATTTAGATTAAAATTCTGCATTAGATGTAGAGTATAGCTTCCTTAGGAAAATCCCCATTTTTTAAATATGGTCGTGAAGTAACGTGTATTAGATACATGTTTCTTGGTCCGTCCTGTAAGTACGGTTTGTGGGTATCTTTCTATAACTGCATCTGAGATCATGCCAAAGCTGTGAGGGTGTAGGTAATAGAATTATTATCTATACCGGTTTAATAATGATACATGACAAATTCAAGTGAAAGTGGAAATCCTGAACGTGCCAAAGCTGTTGGGACTACATCGGTAGCTTGAGTTTGTCATTGACAAGTGTAGCCTTGATACGCCTCCATGTGAACGTGTCAGAGCTGTCACAGCGAGAAATAGTCAGGACCAAAATCAGAAGTCACTGGTGAGTGATTGACAATGAGTTGTCTACCTAATGAATATACGTAGGTGAGATCGTGCCAAAGCTGTGAGTCGAAATATATTCATGGGATCCTACTCTCATTATGGAATTTGATTTAATTATCAAATTCCCATTGTCCATTGGGGATTACGGTATTACTTAATGTAGTGGGAGACACTACTATGCTTAAGTTATGGATTTACTACTTACATTTTCCTTATTCTATACTGCTTATAGAATTATATTTCTAATCCACTGTGTAGTATATTACTTGAATATATTTTCTGACTTTACTTATGGTTACATAGTTCTAGAATAGGTTCTAGAAAGACAGTAGACTTAGATATTGGTAGATTAATTGAAACCATCGAGGACTGTTGTTCCGATTTTTTTGAAAATCAAGATGGTTTGTGACTTATTTCTAAGTCACAATTAGGTAATCTAAAAGGATATATGTGTTTAGGATATAATAATCTAGTTAGAATTATTTCTTATGTGGTAAGAATTGACACGAATTAGTTCATATCTCGAGATTTTTGACTGGTATTAAGAAAACTCCTTTAGTATTTGTTTTTCTTATAATAACGTTTCTTAGCTTTAATGACTTTTAGAAGTTACATGTCTCACACAGTTTGTTAATCAATCATTTTCAATTGTTGTGAATAATTGAATGCAAATTATAAAGCTTAAGAAATGAGATGTGTATAGTTGTGTATAGAGAATATCGATTATCACAATAAGTCAACTGTAGGTATTGGATACCAGATCTTCCATCTGGTTATTTGAAATAATTTTCTATAACTGTTTTGATATTTGATATCAGAACTTGTGACTATTGGATAGTTACTTATTCTGTATAAATATTTGTTATATATTTTAAGACGACTAGTAGTGTCATTAATGAAAGACGAACATTAAGAAAATATTTGGTAAACTAAATAACTTAGAACTGTGCTTTATGAGATTTCATCATCAAAGCATTAGATGTTCAATCTGTATAGTAAAGGATGGTCTGATATGAGATCACACCAGATATCCTTATCCATTTAATGAATATTGTATTCAGATTGTGATTAAATTTCATTTAACCAATGATCGTCATTGGACCACAGATTTATTAAACTAATACATTTGATGTGTGTAGTTTAATGAATTAGATATTGTCTTGTAGAGTTTTCTTTACTTCGTAACTCAATTGATTAATTGTCATAACTTAGCTACGTGTTTCTAATAGAGAACATATTGAATTTCATGAATTGTTCAAGAACTGTCAATATATTTCTAATGAAACTCAGATAGAATATTTTGAATAATTCAAAGATATTCTATTTGTAGTGTTGAAAACTGTATCTTTAGAAATTCTTTGCGCGTCTTTGAGTTGTTAGAAGATGTTTGATTTGATCAAACGCATGAATTTAAGGCAATTAGTTCTATAGTTATTTAATGAATGTGATTCTTACTCACTATTAAACTTTCGCTATTCCATTGTGATGGAATTGGTCACTCGGAATTATCGAATCTTATATTATTTGATTCGTTGATATTGAGTGTTACCGAATTGGTTTTCAATACTCTCGGGGTTATACTCCGGTAACACTGATTCATCTCTTTAATTAAGGTTACTTTTGTTTCTACAATTACATATATGATATGTATAGTAGAAATTTGGAATCTTGAAAGTTTGAGATTTGAATCTTTCTTTTGTATAATGGTTATATAATTGAAAGTACTTGTGCCTCAGAAGTACAAGTAAGGTTTATCATTTATTCTATTTGATGGAATATTGTATTCTGTTTGATAGAATATCTTTTCTATGATCCCGAGTAATAAAATTATTTTGTTACTTGATGGTTAACATTAGATGTTGACTATTGCAGAAAAGATTTGACTTATTGAAGTCGAATATAAGAGTGATAAACTATAATGGAACTAAGTAATTAATAAGATGAAAAGACCCCCTGACAACTTCCATAGAAGTATAACAGGATGTCAGAATTATTTGCGAAGTATTTGATACTTAATGATTCTGTTGTTTTCTTATCGAATAAAATGATCCTATAACTTATACTGGGAGTGATATTTGATACCGATTTCGAAACTTAACATTGAACCATAGATCTAGGATTGTTCATAGCTTACAAAGATCAAGTTTTGAACTTGATTAGACTTTCATTCTGAATAGTTCATAAAATGTGCAAATTATTTGCACATTAAAAGCAGAGTGAGCTCGATAAAGATTTGACCTTTATAGTCTGACATTGAGAAATGTTATACTCAATTGTCTATTGTAGATTCTGAGGAAGCTTGTCTTTTGTCGCAATAATTGAACAATTAAGGATCTGCTGGTTAGTATTGATATTATACCGTGTATTTTGGCTAAAGAATGAAAAGTGGCGTTCTTGAGTGATTTCTTCGAATAAGAGATCCGTTATGATTTCTTTGTTTGAAGAAGTTCATTCTAGAATGGCCATAGAGTTTGTATTCTGCTAAGATCACAGTTTGATATATTAGCTTATGGAGCCTATTGTAGACTCAGATAAGCTATCCGGAAATTTATGCTATCTGTTTTTTATATGAGTCAAATTATCTGGTTTTATCGAAGTATAGATTATAAATTTCTTCCTGATATTATATATCCAAACACTTCTTTTCTCCATGTTAGCAGTTAGAGTTGTCTCTGATATATTTAATATAAAGTTTTATATAAGATATAAAATTAAGAGACTTGTGAGATACTCTCTTTTGTCGCGTATTAGTTATAATCTAAAAAAAGACACAGTAAGACTATCTGTATGACCGTTAGTACAAATGTTTGACAGTTAACGTGTCTTTTATTTATATAGTATTCATCTTTTGTAAATGATGATTCCTTTGTCGAAAGAAAGATTGATTGGAATGTCTAAATCTTATGCATCATATGATGATGGCATAATGAATATTGTATTATGTATGATTAAAGATATCAATTTAATCGTAATTGTTACGAGTTATTTTGATACGCTGTTGAGGTCTAGAACATGTTCTTTGTGATCTTTGAGATATTAAGAACGAGTTTCTCAAACATGGAGAATTTAGTCAGCAATCATAAGGTCATATTAGTTTTGATCCTAATTATGACATTAGATAGTCTATGTCATATAAAGTTAGAAAAGATGCGGTGGGAGTGTCACTGTTGATTCTACTGAACTAGTGGAATCAGTTGCAACTTATGAAGTATTGACTTATGAAGTTGCATAGTGACCCAAAAGATTAGAAGTTTACATAGTAGTGTGGTGCTTGCGGTTATCTCAAAGTATTTGGATTTGATCTCTAAATACATAGAAAACTTAGTAGCTCTAACACAATACTAATTTTGCATCTGAGTCATGTTGATGTGGAATTTGGATTTTACAAAATATGAATGATGCTGGTTAAGGAAAACGATTGAGTTTGTTGGACAGACTCGATTTGTTAAAGCAGGCTTACTTGTTGTTTCCTACCTCTTGAGTGCTGGTGAGCTTTTACGGGCCATGAGTATGCGATACATATTAAGATGTGTATAGGATATCATGGATTGGCACTACAGCAAGGGGGAGATATTGTTATGGTTGGTCCTCGTAGTGCCAATCCAAATCATATTTATATTCGATTCATAAATACGAGTGATTCAATTTTCCATAATATTACTAATTTAATGGTAGCACCATTGTCTTTTATATGCTTATTCGATATAATTGTGATTAGATATCTGATTAGGATTAGATCGAAACTGAATCAGATTCAGTGATATATGTATATTAGACAAAAGACCCTATGATTTACAGTATAGTGCGCAGTTATAATGTATTTTGTAATTGACATTGGGAAGCACACTATTAGTTGTATATCCTTAAATAAAGTTCCTGGTCAAGATTTGCTAACACTGGTCGGTTAGTAAAATCCGCTGAGACCAGTACATGTCGTATATCATGACTTGGTCGGATGGTTTATCTCAGTGAACCATGAGTCTCGGGAGACTCGTATAGACATGTAGGTGTTTATTTGATAAGACATTGAACGACTCACTGAAGATTTCCTAATAGATGGTACACCAACGTCAATAGGAATCTTCTCGAGTTGAGCGAGCATATTGTTCCTTTGACTTGAGATACCACAGTGAGATATATGAGTTATCCTCTATACTTTGATGGCAGTCACGTCATCGATCTATTTAGATCAGACCACTGCCAGTTCGTTAGGTGTGGACTGATGCTAATGATATCTTGTGCGTATCAAGACAGAATATGTCAATCTTGTGTACAGGACATAGGCATCCAGCACGTATTTACGATCAAGTAAATCCATGGCCATGATATAACTTCGGAAACCAGTTCTGAGTATTATTTAGAGATCATAAATTGAAAGTAGACTATATTATACCGAACAGATTTGACGTTGTTATCTATATCCCAAGTATAATACAGATAGCCTATGACGGAGAGATTATACGTATATTATGACCTCGACATACATAATTTAGCGAGATTATCTATGGTCGTAGTAATCCATGAGTGGCTAGATTATGGACACGAAATTAAATTTTGTGATGTATAAACCTAAACTTAGAGAGTCCCATAATATGAAGTGTACTCGTTGAGCACTTGGGCAACTCGATATGAATAATACGGATCATTCATAATACTTCATCGGATTAAATGAGTTAATCCAGATCGTTTAATCGGTAAAATGATTACACATGCATTAGGGGATATTGTCTGCTAATAATTATTGTATATTTGTATTTGATACATAATACGATTATATACACATTAATTATTCATCAATGAGATTTTGACACATGCCATTAAATATATGTATTTGTTATTTAATGTAAATAAAATACATATATATAATAATAACTAATTGATTAAATTTTTCATAATTGTTATGAAAAATATTTAGTTATTATTGGTTACACTTGTCATTAAATTTAAGATTAAAGAGTTAAATTTTGATTTAACCACTTTGATTTTATATTTAATTTATTAAATATTTTTCTTTTGTGAAAATGTTATCACACATGTAATTGTTTTATGGTAACACATGGCATGAATTAAATTAGTCTTTTTGTGTCCAATTTTGATTGGATATTATAAAGTGTATTGATTTTAATTTGATTAAAATTTAAAATGACAAAAATACCCTCATTTATGCACTAATTCGGTCAACACATATATTTAAAGAAGGAAATTTGTTTCTCTCTCTTGATCACTCTTTCTCACTGCTGAAATTTCAAAAAAAAAAATGATGAAAATGGGTTTCATTGATGCTTGATGATTCAAGCACAAAGATTTGAAGGAGAATACAGAATTTGCTTAAGGAACTTTGGAGATTTAAGGTAAGTCTTCAAAAATAAAGATTGGAAATCTTGTTTGTTTATTCTTGACAATCTAGAAGGGTTCTAGAGTTCTTTTAAATCTGAAATTTTGAGGCTTTTGGTTGTGGATGGTGAAATGGAAGAATTAGTGCATGTGTGAAGTAGTTTTAGGCAATATTGTTATAATATTATTTCAATTTGTTGTTGGAAAATTTGGTTGCCATTCTAGAGTTATTTATCTACTCTAAGATAACCTAGAATTATTCTAGAGTACTTCATGTGTGGTGGGACTCATTTGGTGTTTGATTAATTAGATTAATCTTCGAAAAATTGGATTTAAAGCATGGAATTTGGCAAATTTGGTCACTATTTCAGACATGGAAAAGTTACTGATTTTGTGATGAAAATGTTGTATTTAGAATGTATTGGATGTGTTTTGGGAGTTGGAATAATTGCTGGAAAGTGTTTCCGACTTTAAATAAGCGAAAATAACCAAAAACAGCGTTACTAGGTGGATTTTAAGCCAACCGGGTGACGGCTGTCCAAACAATGAAACCGTCATTGTTCAGGCAGCCCATGAACTACCCCGACACTATTGGAGTTGACCCGGGAAGTTTCCATAAGTGGCGGGTAGTCGGTTCGGTCAAAAAATATGTTTTGTGTCATTTTACGGAAAATCTGTTTTCATAAAAGTTTTGTGAAATTACAACTATTTTTATATCAATATTTGATATTGAATAAATAGGTTTAGGTGAAATATGAATGAATTATTCATATTAGATATTAAATAAGTTATTTGGTATTTTGAAAAGTTTTAAAATACGATTTTACTTGAACAACGCTTCCGCGGCCCCCCATCGCCCAAAATCCCAACAATATGAGTTATCCTCCTCACTTTGATGGCAGTCTCGTCACCGATCTATTTAGATCAGATCTCTGCCAGGTCATTGGGTGTGGACTGAGGCTCATGATATCCAGTGCATATCAAGATAGGCATCCGCACGTGTTTGCGATCTAGTAAATCCATGGCTGTGGTATAACTTCCGAAATCAGTTCCAAGTGTTATTTAGAGATCATAAATTGAAAGTTGACTATATTACACCGAACGGATTTGACGTTCTCATCTATATCCTAAGTATAATATGGATATCCTGTGAGAGAGTGATTATATGTATGTAATGACCTTGGCTTGCACAGTTTAGCGAGATTATCCGTGGTCATCATAATCCATGAGTGGGTGGATTATGGACATGAAATTGGATTTCACGATGGAAAAACCTTAACATAGAGAGTCCCATAATATAAAGTGTACTCGTTGAGTACTTGGGCAACACGATATGAATAATACGGATTATTCATAATACTTCACCAGATTAAATGAGTTAATTCGGATTGTTTAATTTGTTAAATGATAACACATACATATGGGCGATTTTATTCAATCGTAATTATGGAGTATTTGTATTTGATACATAATACGATTAGATAAAAATTAATTATTCGTCAAATGAGATTTTGACACATGTCATAAATATATGTATTTGTTATTTATTGTAAATAAAAATACATATATAATAATTATTATATTAATTGATTATTTGGATATTTAATTGTTTAATATTTGAATAATTAATTAATTAAATTTTTTTCATAAATGTTATGAAATTTATCTATTTATTATTGGAACAAATGGCATGACTTTAATTAGGCTTATGTATGCAAATATGATTTGTTTAACATAAGGCTTACTTTATTTAATTTGATTAAATTTAAAAATGACAAAAATGCCCTTACTATACACTAAAGTCGGTCAAGTTGAAATTAAAAGGGAAAATTATTTTCTTCTTCACTTAGATCTATCCATAGCCGACCAAAACACCATAAAAAGGCTCTCAATTTTTGTTTGAGAAACCATGAAGAAATGAAGGAAAATCAAGAAAAAAAGGCTAAAGATTTCGGAGATTTAAGGTAATTCTTTAAAACCTTAAGCTTGGAAAATTAGTTTCTTGTTTCTTGATGATTTAAAGGTTCCTTCAATTCTGAATATTGTGGTTTTTGGTTGTGGATGATGAATTGGAAGCTTGTGTGCATGTGTGAAGTGTATTTAGATGAAATTATTGTAATTGTTCTCCAAATTAATCATATGATGATGAGTTGCTATTCCAGAGTGTTATGAATACTCTTGTAATACCTAGAATTATTCTTGGGTGATTCATATGTGGTGACTTATGTTGGTGTTTTGATTAATTGATTTAATCTTGAAAAATTGGATTTACATCATGAAATTAGGCAAATTTGGCTTCTAGATCAAATCTGGAATTATTCTTATTTTTTGATGCAAAAATTGTTTTTTGAATATTTTCGATGTGTTTTGGGAGTTGGAACAATTGCTGGAAAGTGTTTCGGAATTGAAAGAAGTGAAAATGGCCAAAAACGGAGTTATCAGGTGACTTTTGAGCCAACCGAGTGATGGTTGTCCAAACAGTGAATTTGTCACTGTTCGGCCAGTTCATAAACTGCCCTAACACTATAGGGGCTGACTTGGGCAGTCTCCACAAGTGTCGGGTAGTCGGTTCAGTCAAAAACGTGTTTTGCGTCATTTTACGGAAAAATATTTTTCATAGAAGTTTCACTAGATTTCATGCATATTTATGTCATTATTTAATATCAAATAAATAGGTTTAGGTGAAATATGAATAAATTATTCATATTAGATATTGAATAATTTATTCGTTAATTTGAAAAGGTTTTAAATTATGATTTCGCCCGAACCGCGCTTCCGCTACACCCCATCGCCTGAAACCCCAACATATGATATGCATGCAAATGGATTAATAAGATTATTTAGTTTAAAAGGTTTAAAATTTACGAATTCAAGTTTTAATACAAATGGACCTTATGAGTACATTATTTTCCTTGGTATATCGAATTGAAACCTAGACATAAATTCCATAGCCGATTCCAAATGGACGGTAATATATATTCTGCACTCGGGATACAATACCACGTACCTTTGGAATAAATAATGTGCTTTTATCAATTAAATGGTTTAATGACATTTGGTCCTTTCGTTGAATTAATTTTAAAATTCTTTTAGTGAACTAATAATTTAATAGTTGAATTCATTAGATCACTATAACAACTTGATTAATTAGCTTAATTAAATTAATTGATTACTAGAGACTAATCCAGATGATAGAAAATCTACATCAGGATAGATATTTACCATTAATGTGTTAGTGTTCCAAGAACAAAATAAGGATCTAATAAGCATGCATAATAAAAGAGTTGATCATTATAAGGTGCGGAATATACTTACAATGAGTTTTGGAGCTTTTAAAAATTTGAGATCCAAGATCTCCAAGATCCAAGCTTTAGGATGAATCCAAGCTTTAGGATGATTCCAAGCTATTGAGGAGTTTCCCTATCACCTTTGTTCACTTCCAAAGTGCTAGCTTTTGATGATTTGAAAATCAAATCAAAGAGAAGAGAGAGGAAGGAATTCGGCCAAGCTTTTCTTCCTTAGGGTTTTGTGTTTTGGTTTGTGTCAAGTGTTACCAACAATGAAAATCCCTTTTTGTTATTTACCAAAAGGTGAAACCATTTCACCTTTTACCCAATACAAGGTAGAGATTGGTAAGTGGTTTACATAAAGGCAAAATAAGGTGGTTGTGTGGTGGGAACACCTACCACACTTTTGGCTCCAAATATTTGAATCTGAAATTCAAATATCTCTACGGGTATTTGCCGCGGCTCGGTTCCGTTTAATCCAATTAAACGATCCTTCGTCGTTAAATAATTAAATCCAATATAATTAAATAACGATGCCTCGTAAATATATATCGAACGTCGTTCATGAATTAATTCTAAATCAATTCGTTCGTTCGCATTAAAGTCCGACTTTAATCTCGTAATGAAATCCAATCCATTTCAATATATCCGATATTTTATTTTTAGCCCCTTTGAATAAATTAAATAGAAAAATCAAATTTAACTATTAAATTTATTTTACCGATTAATTCCAAATTAATCGCGTTCTTTCGCCACTTTACACTTTTAATCCCAGATTAAATAAAGCCCATATTAATCCCAGATTAATTTTCTCTCTCTTAATTAATCCCATATTAATTCCAATTTAAGTCAACAGTCATCGGTGAATCCTTGGGAAGCGACCCAAGAGATCTCTGGATATGTTGGCAGTAAATCCGGTTATCGGACTATCCGATAAAGCGAGTACCTCGTACTACGTGCTTACCGATTTACAAGACATGGTTGGCTTCTAGCAAAGCACCGTGCCTACCCAATTCTCCAGAAATATTCTTACTGGAATATATAATCTATGTCAGACGTAGAATACCTAGTATCTCGTATTACGATCCAGTATCAGATGTCACGTGCTAGGCCTGGGGCTGGAATAGTGTCTGCCCCGTACGAAGCACATATCAGATATCAAACAACTAGTCTCTTTGAATCGGATAATCATGACCTTGTCACATTATCCCGATGGTTGCAACACAATAGAGAACGAGTTATGAATCCCTTCGTGATCATCATCTCCATATGTCTGGAGTGACACTTCCGTCTTGACATCACATCCAATACACTACGATTCTCGATAAACCCAATAGAGGCGTACACAGAACCTGTTAAAGTCCTGGACGACCAAAACCAAAGTTTACCGATTGTCGCAAGTATTAGCGATGTAAGTCTCAGGTTAAGACCGAATACATCTACCCTGACGAGGACTCCCATAGACACATATACATACTACCAATGGGATTCCGCGGTGTTGAGTTTTTCTAAGGTCCCAAGATCAAATCAAAGCATGAAAACATGAGTGAATACATCAACGGAGGTAGCGGAATACTCACATCGATCGGTTGAGTCGATTTGGAGACGATTCGAAGCCAAAAAGTCCACTGCCATTCACGCCCACTGCAGCAGTCCACTTCTTCAATTTTTCAGTTTTGAGCTGAGAAAACGGAGCTCCAAGCCTCGTCCGACGGATCCCGGCTCATGGGTGAACCTCCCTACCACCTTCGCAAGACTCGTATGTGTGCTAGCACATGAATTTTTGCCACAAAAACCCACCCTTGCTTCCCTATGGCTCACGGTTTTTGGCTTCCAAAACCAGTAACATTTTTGATGTTGGGCGTGAGCTAGAAGAGAGAAATGAGAGAGAAGAGATTTGTGTGTTAAATTAAAATGAAATGCATCAAGTGTATCTTATATACTTGTTGTGAAATTAACTTAATTTCCCTTGCATTTGCATTTCATTTGCCTTTTAAAAGTCAAACCATTAAAAGCCAAACACTATTCACATGTCACTTTAATAAAGTGATTTGATGTGTGTGTCATTCATCAATCAATCACTCACATCAATCAATCAAATGTCACATCACTCAAAGTGACACTTGATTTGACGCTTGATGTGATGAATGACTTGACGTTAGATTTGACGCTTGATGTGACTTGCGTCGCCGCACTCGAATTCGAAATACGAATGCGCTCGCAATCACACTCGGGCTCGGGTTCGCTAATTCTAAATTAACGATTTTTCCGTCGCGTCGTAATTAAGTGATTACGCCTAGCGAATTCACTATTCACGTCGCTAACGAATTAATTCTAAATTAATTCGTTTGCCCGAATTAAAATCTAATTTTAATTCCGCGTCGAAATCTAATTTCGTTTAATATATCGAATATATTAATTTACCGATTAATTCCAAATTAATCATTATCTCTCTCTCGATGATATTTTATCCTAGATAAAATATCTCCGTAATTAATCCTAGATTAATTTTCTCTCTCTTCTATATAATCCCAGATTATTCAAGAGTGCGAGTTGTGCGTCATCGGTGGATTATCGGGAAGCAACCCATGAGATCTCCGGATAAGTTAGCTATAAATACGATCGTCGGAGTATCCGAATCACGTACGTACCAAGTACTACGTTCTACCGATTTACGAGACAAGGTCGACTCCTAGCAAAGTACCAAGTCTACCAAATTCTCCGGACATATCCTTTTATGAATATTTAGATCTATATCAAGCGTAGTATACAATCGTATTGTGCGTATCGGCCCAGTATCGGATAGTCACGTGTTAGGGCTGGGGCTGGATAAGTGTCTACCCCGTCCGAAACACATATCGGATGTCTGGTAACTAGTCTCTATAATCGGATATTCATGACCTGGTCATAATATCACGATTGGATGCGCATCACTTAAGAGCACTAATACCGTATCCTGCGTGACATCATCTCCACTATGACTGGAGTGATACTTCCGTCTCGACATCACACCCAATACTCTACGACTCTCTGATAAACCCAGAAGTGGTAGACACAGAACCGGTCAAAGCCCCCAACCACCAAAACCAAAGTTTATCGATTATCGTAAGTATTAGCGATGCAAGTCTCAGGTTAAGACTATACACACCTACCTTGATTTCGGCCTCCCATAGACACCTAGTCATAATACCAATGGGATTCCGAAGGGGTCTATCCAGAGCGAAGCTGTTTCCCGTACCATCGGTGAAACACGACCTCCTATCGCACTTGCATAAGTCTCCAACACTTATATATATGAGAACTATGCCGTTGTGCCCTCACAACGCTCACAAGTGCAATACTAGCCTATTCCGCATAATCGATGTCCAGTCTCGATAATACTACGGCTAGGGATATTTAATGATTAATCCTTCGTGGACTGATACTTTCTCATATCATCTCAATCCAGGAACTAATCATAGGGACCTCTCTTCATTTATATATCTATGGTGATCTAATCACAAATGATGAGAGTGCAATTTCCTTATTACATAGTTAATTTGCTACAACAACACAATGTTCTGTGCAAATAGAGACGCTATGGGTCATATTATCCAACACGCGGGGTCTATCCAGAGCGAAGCTATTTTCCGTACCATCGATAAAACACAACCTCCTATTGCACTTGCATAAGTATCCTATACTTAAACATATGAGAACTGTGCCGTTATGCCCTCACAACGCGCACAAGTGCAATTCTAGTCTATTCCGCATTATCGATGTCCAGTCTCGATAATACTACGACTAGGGATATTTAATGATTAAACCTTTATGGATTGATACTGTCTCACATCATCTCAATCCGGAACTAATCATATGGACTTTTACCATTTATATATCATAGTAAATAAATTACGAAATGATAAAAGGCAATTTCAATATTACATAGTCAATTTTGTACAAAACACAATGTCTTTTACAAAACAGTGATGCTATGGGTCATAATTGTCTAACATAATGGTGGTACGATTAGTTGGCATTGTTCAAAGCAATGCTCAATAACTGATTCCACCACTGAGGCGGAATTTATAGCGGCTTCAGAAGCTGCTAAAGAAGCTGTTTGGATTAGAAATTTTATCATAGAACTTGGCGTTGTGCCTAGTATTGTGGATTTAATCCTATCATAATGTGATAATGTCGGAGCCAGCACATAACCTAAGGAGCCGAGGGCGTATTCCAAGTCTAAACTTGTGGAAAGAAAATACCGCGTAATTAGAGAGATTATTGAACGAAAAGACATAGTTGTCTTGAAGGTTCAATTACAAGACAGCATAACAGACCCGCTTACAAAGGCCTTATCTCCTAAGTTATTCGATAAACATGTGGAGGATATGGGACTACAGTACCATCCAGATTGACAATAAGTAAGTGGAAGTTTGATGGAGTTGGTGCTTGGAGTGCCAATCTGAATTGTAAATTTTATTATTTATTAATAAAATAACTACATTTTTCATTTCATACCTCCTTAATGGTATTGTCGTTATGAGTATTAGATTGATGTATAGATATACTAAGAATGACATAGACCTTAGTATAGTTTTGACACTGGGTGTAAACTATTCTTAAAGTAAATATTCCTAGTCGTTGGTTTTGGAATACGGTCGAATTCCTATAACCTAGAAGACTAGTAAATGTCATATATTGGAATTACAGTTTCAATGGTTTAACCCGATGTACCATGAGTTTTGGAAACTCGTATAGAAATGTGGGTATTCATTGAAGCGAATGTTGAATGACTCATATGTGATTTCCGAATAGTTGGATGTACACACCACCGTCAATAGGAATCTCCTCAAGTCGAGTAACATATGTAATACTTTGACTATAGGATAACATTGATTTTGTGTGAGATCCTCCACACTTAGATGCCATGTATGTCAGAAACCTATTATGATCTGGCCACTAGATGTTCGTTGGGGGTGGACCGATGCACTCAGTAATCAAGTGCGAAGCAAGTAGGATCCATCGGCCCGTATGTGTACCATAAGGGATTTAAGTATCCATGTGAGTAAGGTCATGATTCTTAAATCTTTGGCCAAATTCGATCACCTAGGGTGGATCACATCAGTTATGAAGAATCGTGGACATGTCTATTAACCGGTGCAATCACACGCATATAACGCAAGCACACGTATCGTTCAAGTAGTATAAAAAGTTTCGATCTCATGAGGACTTAACATCTAAACTATTAATTTATGAAGCCAAATTATTACGAGTATCTAATGGATTGATTGTTTGATTGAATGGTGACTTTTAAAATTAAAACAAGTAAATAAAACAGCGATAAAGTAGTTTAAGAAAATTCAATATTTAGAAACTATCCAAGGTTGTGAATCTTTCCAATATTTTTAAAAATGAAGTGGTTATCTTATGTTTGTGTAATTTATTGATTTACTAACCTGGAACACGAAATTCTGCAAAAGCCTTTATTGATGGTCGGATAAAAATACCCAGTGTAACCTAATTAAACCATATGTCTATGTTAACCAAGTTACCTGAATTTATTAAGATTAAGTTCCAATTATGGCTACCCCCGCCCAACAGGTATATGTCTATCCTGTAAGGAAATCTATTAAAGGGTTATCTATCCTCAAGAAAGATCATGGGCTATTAAGTCTAAGGCTGAAACCTAAAATTCCTTTGTCAAGTTTATTTTAAGTTTACCAGATCAATCTTATTAGTGGCCAGTTAACAAGAAACATTAAGCTTAAGACTTAATAAGTAAACCTTTAAATTACTCAAACTATAAAATAACTCCTTATAAACTGGTGATCTTGGATTTCATCACAACCCTATATAAAGGGCTTAGCTACGACACATATTTACAACTAGTAAAAGCTTAAAAACAAAAGACATAAAGTAAAGTGCTAAAAAGTAAATGCTGAAAAGTAAAAAGGTAAAAGCACAATAAAAGAAAATATTGGGGGTTAAAGGATCCATTTTTATTACTACTATTTTAGATATCCCCCTTAATATAATATATTAACTTGTGTGATATTACCAACCATCCATATAGGTTGTATCCTGATTAAGTCAAATTAATAATTAATTACCAACCAACCAACCAGGCGGTATCAATGCTTAGTCAGGTTAAAACCAGTTTATGATTAATTACCCACCGGCCAATATAGAGATATCCTTGTTAAATCAAGTTTTAAGTAGTTATTATATTATAATTAAGGGAGATTAATCTATATAGCAGTAATAAAAGCTTTACCTTTCACCCTAACATAGGGAAGTTACCTCCTCATTCCTGAATAGTAAAAATTAAAAAAGTAAAGAAAGTAAATTACTATTACAAAAAGTAAATAAAATTAATTACAGAACTGAAATTTAAACCAACTAGATAAAACTCCTTAGTATTTTCAGAGAATTATAGAGAGGAAGGTATATCTGAAACTGAAATTTCGAGCTCTATTTATAGGCGTCCATGGTGGTCACGCATCGCGACGTGTCATGTGGCACTATGTAAATGGTTGCTTTGATTCCCATATCTGCTGAAGTGGCATTTTGGATGATTAACTCAATAATTGTGCTAACATGGCAATGTGGATTGTCGACAGCATGTGATGGTGACACGTGTCCGGCGCACGTTAGCATGATTGGCACATATTAGCGACACAAGTTAGCAAGAGGAGCACGTTAGCAAGGAATATGTTAGCAAACTTATCTAATTTTAACACGTGTCTTGGTGTAAGTTAGCAGAATCCGGTGCATGTTAAAGGTCGAGACTCGGATTTCGTGTCGGGATGCCCAAATGATAGTTTTGCCCTTTTACCGTTTTTCACTATTTTGGCCCCAAATCACCTCCAGAGAGTCCTGAAACTTTATTTATCTACAAAATAACACAAAACACATCAAAATATTCACAAAACTCAAGAATCTATACAAAATATTAGGTTAAATGAGTGGAAAATAGTGATACATTTACCACTCATCACACCCATAAACCTAACATTTTGCTAGTCCTCGAGCAAAACAATAAAATAAAATAACATGAACATCTTCAAAATAAAATTAAGCTAAGCCACATTCGTAGGAATCACGGTTGCATTTAGCATATGCAACAAGCCTTTAAACCCCTAGGTGTCCCTAGTGGACGAGTTATAGTCTCGTCAGGGCTTACAACAATGATACCCACAAATATTTTACAAAAGTAAAAAAGATAGCAAAATTAATGCACACAAAAGCACAAATACAAGAGAAAAGAGAATAAACAAGTTAGTGATTATATAGTTGAATCTTCTAATCCAAGTTTTAGATTTGTTTTCTTTCTTTCTAAATTACCGAATTAGTAAATTCTCCAATTATTTTTACCATTCTCCATACACACAGCCAATAAAATATTAATCAACTCATTTTTCCCCACAATAGTCGCAAGTGAAGTCGAAAAGAAGGTAACATTTTTATTCTAAAGTTATATCAGAATTCATACCTTTTTTTTTAAACAATGAATATTTTTCAGATTTTTCCCGATTTTTTGATTTTTTGATTTATATATAATATCTTCCATCCATGTAGTGAGTTTTTGGCCAGTGACTCCCAAACCAGTTGGCTTTAGGGCACTAGGTGTTAACACACCCCTACTGACTTAATTACTTGGACTTTCATATATATATATTTGTTTCCAACATCATTGATCCATGTAGCGAGCTTTAGGCCAGTGACTCCCAAAACAGTTGGTTTTAGGGCACTATGTGTTAAAACACCTCTACGGACTTAATTACTCGGATCTTAGATGCCATTTTTTTTATCCCATCACTTTTTTTAATATGCTTCCTCCAATTAAACCAGAGCACTGAATATTACAAATTTTTCAATTACAACTCATGTTCATATGTTACCATGTATGTTGATAATACCTGTCAACTGAGCATATGAAGATTCATTTTAGTCAGTTTTATAGAGAATTCACAAATTAAATAATTCAAAAGGAAATAAATAAAAATTAACTTGTTTCGAAAGAGGTTGAGATACGTCTCAGTAGTGGAAACTCATTACATAGTTTTCTCACACCAATTTCATATGATTAATCAAATTAAAAACATAAAAACGTAAAATATTTCTTTGATTTTTGTAAAATTTTTCATTTTTTTGAATTTTTCGAAACTTTTGGACTAAAAATAAAAATAACATAAAAACAAGATACTAGTCAACTATTCCCCACCCCCAAACCTAAATGAGACATTTTCCCCAATTCCTTAAAAAGTAGAAGCTGAGTTTATAAGATAGTACCTGGTTAGCTGATATTCTACATCTACGAAGGAAATTTAAAGGTTAAGATCCAGATTTATCCGATGCTTCTTACCACGATCATTATCGGACCCATTAATCTTAGAAAGAATAGGGTCAATTTGTGGTTCAAAGGCTAAGATTTGGTCAATTAAATATGGGGCAGTTCTAACAGTGAAGAGGAGTTCTTTTAAAGGTTTTGACACGAATCCATTTCTCCGGGCATCATCAAGAAATACATAAAGAAAATCATAGAATCCATCAGCGTTAAACAGTCCAATCGGTTTTTGGTGTATGTTCACGTTCGCCCAAAGTAGTACTGTGAAGATTTCCTCCATCGTACCCAATACACCTAGCAAAGTAATAAAAGCATCAGCACGATTAATCATTTCTACCATTCGTTCAAACATACCTGGCACAATTAGTTCCTATCCATTTGATGATCCAATTAGATTTGCTTCCGTCAAGGGTTTTGGGATCATTCCCAAGACTTGACTGCCTCCATCCTATACGGCCTTTGAAACGATCCTCATTAATCCAAGATTCTCATCGCCATATACTAAGTGCATGCAGCTAAGACTCGACCCAATTCCTGTGCTACCGCTGCATATTGTGGCTTAGTACCAACACTAGTACCACAAAAGCCATAAATATTTACAACTCGTCTTCTTGAAGTGGCTTCCATTTTATGTATGTTTCTTTTCTCAAATCTGGATGCATTCAAAGGTGCAATGATGAGTTGAATTTATAACACCTGAAAAGGATTAGTAATAATAGCACTAGTACCTGCGAAATGATAATTATTAGTTAAATAGTAAAATGAATCGTGAAAGGTCAAAAAGTCTAGATCTTGTCGAAGAAAATAAAAGAAAACAACAAAAAACAAAGAGATATAATATTTAGAGGAAGTAATGGCTTGAATGACGTCTATGCGTCAGGGACAAGCTTCCCATCCAATTTTCTTATAAGTTGGCAAGTCAGATTCCCGAGAATATTTTGTTGTCTTTCCTTTTAGAATTGTGTATATAACACGCGAATTTCATGATACACATATCCACTGGGATGTGTCTCAAGAGTCTTAGATATGTCATCCAAATACTCTTTACTCATGTCATCCCTAATGAAATTAATATTATCTTCAAGGTTATCAGACACCATTCTTAAAGTACGATAACGAGTATCACAAAACATACGAGCACATTTATAGCATACACCCATTCTTTTAGCTTTTCTCTTTTTAGCATAGGTGCTTCTTTCTAAACCAGACAGATGTGAAATAAAAGAGTCAGAGAACTTACTTGCCAGTCAGACCCGTGATTCAATAATCCAGCGAATGTCAATAGGAGTACCTTTGATCATCAGTAGTATCATTCGTTCCAAGCAAGCTTTGTAGATCTTCATCAGAGAATTTTGAGGGAGAGAAGGAAATTACTTGTGAAGATTTACGAGAGCTTCTTCCATCCTGAAATCTGATTTTACCTACAAAATTAAACATACAAAAATAGAACACACCAAATCATAATATATACACAAATTGCATGGGTTCCTTCCAGCTAGCGCTAAGTTTAACGTCGTCAGCTAGACATGACTGCCCGAATGTTAGGCTAGTCTGAAAGTGTGACACTTTCTTTTTGTCACTGAAATGATTCTCCCCAGTAGTGCTTGACACGCTGACTGTTAACCTTGAATGTCTCATTGGTGTTGGGATCAAGTAACTCAACAGCTCCATATAGTAAAACTTGAGTGATCACAAATGTAGGAAACGCTTTCCTCGCGCAGCGGAAGCGGCTTAGGCTCACGAATCGGACTTGAAATTTTTTTATGCCTTCCCCTCTTTTGGCCAAATAGAACCAGCAACTCCACTGAAATTTTTCTTTTGTTTCACAAGAAATTTCATCACCGGAACACCCCTGAAATGATCCCCGAACAGCCACCGAACTGCTGTGAAATATTGGACTATTTTAGACCTCGTTACGCACCCGAACTACACCCAAACCAACCTATGATTTGTGTGACCTGCTGTGATGATATAGGTATGATTTTTCCTTTAAAATAAAACCACAATACAGCCCCAAAAAGTTCCCAAGGTGTTTCCCAAAATTTCGATTTAAAATAAAAATAAACTGAGCTCCGAAACACACAAGCAAGTGGCGGCAGTGAGCAAAATTTATGCTCACTGCCGTGAAAAATCCCTAAACGATTTAGAGACTTTAGTCACACTTAATATTTTTATTTTTCTTCTTTTGTTCTTCAATGGATTTTCTCAACTTTTGAGAGAATGGTGAAGAAGAAGAATGTGGCTAGGGTTGCAAGAGTGAGAGAGAGACACAAAAGAAAATCAAATTTTCTTTTTATACTTAGGTCAATTGTTTCCAAAACAAAACAACCACTCTCCTCCCCATCCAATGCACGAATCAGCCAAGGCTAGATTTGTTCAATTATTGTAACATCAAAAGTTCAATTACCATTATTGAAAAGATGTTATTATATTGAATAAGCAATTAACCATTTTGAAAGTCATAACTTCCATTATTAATGCTAAGGATTATTTGTTTCCAAAACAACCAAATTCATTCCTTTTATTCTTGTTCAATTTTCGACAATGGCATATATTTTCTTTATTAATTTTGTAACATGTAATATTAACTTTCATAAAGTCAAAGATGTTACAAAATCAAAAGGATTAATGTCATTATAGATTTGTAACTTCCAAAATTTAATCAAGTGTTTCCAAAAACCCCTTAATTTGGAAATTACAACTTTAGCCTTCATTTAAATATATCATATAAAATTTAAATTATTAAGAATAAATCATTATCATATAATCATTTATTATACAAATTATACATTAACTTTTAATATATAGTTCCCAGTGTGACATGATTAATATTATTAATCATATTAATAACATTTATTCATTTGTGAGTATATAATTGGACTATCCAATTATATTAAGTCCCCTATAGTAAATCGAGCTAGCACGGGGACCAAATGGACCTACGGTTCCAAGCTCCAACAATCTCAAAATATTAATTAAACTCTTAATTAAATATTCGGAATTATTAAGTCTAGGTTATTCCACAAAAAACCCAAAGTTGAACTCTCGTTGCCACAGATGATATATTAATGCGAACCAAGTCAGTGTCTATCGATATAGTCACTATATACGAATTGATCATTTACGAGTATCTCGTAATTAGAGTCGGGTAATAATATCTGTTATACCCCTCTAATTATTTTTACTTTAAGTACCATTGTAGATTTGTAACTTCCAAAATTAAATCAAGTGTTTCCAAAACCCCTTAATTTGGAAATTACAACTTTAGCCTTCATTTAAATTATATCATATAAAATTTAAATTATTAAGAATAAATCATTATCATATAATCATTTATTATACAAATTATACATTAACTTTTAATATATAGTTCCAAGTGTGACATGATTAATATTATTAATCATATAATAACATTTATTCATTTGTGAGTATATAATTGGACTATCCAATTATATTAAGTCCCCTATAGTAAATCGAGCTAGCACGGGGACCAAATGGACCTACGGTTCCAAGCTCCAACAATCTCAAAATATTAATTAAACTCTTAATTAAATATTCGGAATTATTAAGTCTAGGTTTTTCCACAAAAAACCCAAAGTTGAACTCTCGTTGCCGCAGATGATATATTAATGCGAACCAAGTCAGTGTCTATCGATATAGTCACTATATACGAATTGATCATTTACGAGTTTCTCGTAATTAGAGTCGGGTCATAATATCTGTTATACCCCTCTAATTATTTTTACTTTAAGTACCATTGTAGATTTGTAACTTCCAAAATTAAATCAAGTGTTTCCAAAAACCCCTTAATTTGGAAATTACAACTTTAGCCTTCATTTAAATTATATCATATAAAATTTAAATTATTAAGAATAAATCATTATCATATAATCATTTATTATACAAATTATACATTAACTTTTAATATATAGTTCCAAGTGTGACATGATTAATATTATTAATCATATTACTAACATTTATTCATTTGTGAGTATATAATTGGACTATCCAATTATATTAAGTCCCCTATAGTAAATCGAGCTAGCACGGGGACCAAATGGACCTACGGTTCCAAGCTCCAACAATCTCAAAATATTAATTAAACTCTTAATTAAATATTCGGAATTATTAAGTCTAGGTTTTTCCACAAAAAACCCAAAGTTGAACTCTCGTTGCCGCAGATGATATATTAATGCGAACCAAGTCAGTGTCTATCGATATAGTCACTATATACGAATTGATCATTTACGAGTTTCTCGTAATTAGAGTCGGGTCATAATATCTGTTATACCCCTCTAATTATTTTTACTTTAAGTACCATTGTAGATTTGTAACTTCCAAAATTAAATCAAGTGCTTCCAAAACCCCTTAATTTGGAAATTACAACTTTAGCCTTCATTTAAATTATATCATATAAAATTTAAATTATTAAGAATAAATCATTATCATATAATCATTTATTATACAAATTATACATTAACTTTTAATATATAGTTCCAAGTGTGACATGATTAATATTATTAATCATATTAATAACATTTATTCATTTGTGAGTATATAATTGGACTATCCAATTATATTAAGTCCCCTATAGTAAATCGAGCTAGCACGGGGACCAAATGGACCTACGGTTCCAAGCTCCAACAATCTCAAAATATTAATTAAACTCTTAATTAAATATTCGGAATTATTAAGTCTAGGTTATTCCACAAAAAAACCAAAGTTGAACTCTCGTTGCCGCAGATGATATATTAATGCGAACCAAGTCAGTGTCTATCGATATAGTCACTATATACGAATTGATCATTTACGAGTTTCTCGTAATTAGAGTCGGGTCATAATATCTGTTATACCCCTCTAATTATTTTTACTTTAAGTACCATTGTTTCTCTAATGAACAATTTATTCATAACCATTATGAATTTTAATTTTTCTATTCATAACAGAAAGATACTCTTCTACTTCTCGCAAGAAGGAGTGAACTCCATGTCTATGTAAAATGTTCCCAGCTGCATAACAGACCATGCCCTCAAAATACGTAGCTATTGGCTGAGACTGCTACACCAACTTCACCTTTGTAAATCAAAGGACATGGCCTGCAATGCAGGAGTACGTAGTACAATCAGGATTAAGATCAATCCATATATGATCATCTAGTAGATCGAAATGACTTTCTTAGTTTAATGGATATTATAAGAATTTCATTTCCATCTGGGTCCAGTCCTATATGATCACATCATATAAGGTGCCTTCTTCCTCATGTCTCTACATGGATGATCCCGGATCAAAGTAGCCATACAAATATAGAATGGACCACGGCTATAGATAAACTGTAAATAAAGTACCTGCTTTGTTTGCCCTCTATGGAATATTTAAGATTACTAACTGCAAAGTTAAATCCTCTTGTGTATGACACTCATACACTAAGTCTGAAGGCACATAAGTAATCTAAGGTATTCAAGATGATTTATAATATGCGAAAATTAAACAAACAAATTGATAAATGAATAATGCATCATTTTATTTCAAAACACATAAAACCATTTATATCACATGTAGCTCTAGGGCATACAGCCCAACAACAAATGGACCTGACCACCTTGATTTCAACTTTCCAGGGAAAATTTTCTACCTTGAATTGTATAACAATACCTGCTGCCTTGGTTCCAATTGTCTGCGTATTATTTTTCGATCATGCCATTTCTTGGTATTTTCTTTGTAAAATCTAGCATTCTCATAAGCCTGTAGGCGAAATTCCTTCAATTCATTGAGTTGCTGGAGTCATTTCTCTCCTACAGCTTGTGGATCAAGATTCAACTTCTTCAGTACCCAGTACGCCTTATGTTCAAGTTCAACTGGCAGATGACACGCTTTCCCAAACACCATTCGATATGGGGACATACCAATGGGTTCTTGTAAGTTGTCCAGTAAGCCCATAATGCGTCATCCAGTTTTGTAGACCAGTCCCTCCTTGTTGATCCAACGATTTTCTCCAAGATTCTTTTGATCTCCCTGTTTGAAACTTCAACCTGTCTATTTGACTGCAGATGGTAGGCTGTGGCAACCTTATGAGTAACTCTATTTTTGGATAGGAGTGCATTGAAGTATATGTTGCAGAAATGTATACCACCATCATTGATAATAGCCCGAGGTGTTCGGAAGCAAGTGAAAATATTCTTTTTAAGGAGTTTTATCACCACTTTTGAATCATTGGATGGCAATGCAATTAATTCAACCTATTTGGAGATGTAGTCTACAACAACCAGTATGTACAGGTTTCCAGATGATAGAACAAAGGGTCCCATAAAATCAATCCCTCATACATCAAATATCTCCACTTCCAGAATATTTTTCATAGGTCCTTTATTTCTCCTTGAAATATTTCCCGTTCGCTGACACCTGTCACATTTACGAGAAAATAAGTGAGCATCTTTAAAAACAGTGGGCCAAAACAAACCTGACTATAAGACTTTGGTTGCAGTTTTGTTCCCGCTGAAGTGTCACCCATATGGTGATGAATGATAATGTTGTAGAATACTGTTGACCTCCTCTTGTGGAACACACCATCTCAATAATTGATCAGCACAACATTTAAATAGGCATGACTCATCCCAGACATAGTGCTTGACTTCTTTTAAGAACTTCTTTCGTTCCTGAGTTGTCCATTCCAATAGCCATTTCCTGACACTATGTAGTTGACATAGTCAGCGTACCAAGGAACATCATGCTTTTACATAGAAAATAACTATTCATTTGGAAAAGTTTCTTTGATTAACAGTTCTTTGCTAGTTGTTTCTCCATTCTCGAGCCTCGATAAATGATCTACTGCTTGATTTTCTGCCACTTTTCCTCTCTCTGATCTCTACGTCAAATTCTTGCAGTAAAAGTATCCAATGGATCAATCTAGGTTTGGCATCTTTTTTTGCGATTAAGTATTTGATTGCTGAATGATCTCTGTAGACCATCACTTTGGGACCCAGCAGATAGGATCATAATTTATCAAAAGTGAACACAACTGTGAGCAACTCCTTTTCAGTAGTTTTATAGTTGAGTTGAGCTTCATTCAGAGTTCTGCTGGAGTAGTAATTGGTGTGGAAAACTTTTACTTTGCGTTGTCCCAAAACTGCACCTATAGTAAAATCACTAGCATCGCACATCACCTCAAATGGGAGGGTCCAGTCTAATACGACTATGATGGGGCAAAAACTAGCTTATGTTTCAAGATTTCAAAAGCTTCATGTTATTTTTTGGTAAAGTTAAAAGGAACATCTTTCTCTAGAAGATTGCACAGAGGGTTAGCAATCTTTAAGAAGTCTTTGACAAATCTCTTGTAAAAGCCAGCATGTCTGAGAAAACTTCGAATCCCTTTGATAGTTGTTAGTGGAGGTATTTTTTTAATTGTCTCAATCTTTGCTTTGTCTACCTCAATTCTCTTTTGTGAGAACTGGTGTCCCAGAACGATACTATCTTGCACCATGAAGTGGCATTTCTCCCAGTTGAGCACCAGGTTGGTATCTTCGCATCTTTGTACACCTATTCCAGATTTACAAGCAGTAGTCGAAAGAATCTCTGAACTCATAGAAATCATCCTGAAAATCTCCATACGCTGTTCTAGCATGTCTGAGAAGATGGCCATCATGCAACGATAAAATATGGTAGGAGCATTACTGTGGGAACATGTGAGCCTGGGCGACGCATGCTGTTCTAGGCTCGGGGGCCTAGTTGGGAGTACGGAGTAGCCGACGGAGGACTAAACCGGAGAATAAGGGAGTTGCCACCCGGTTGTGAACCGGGACAAAGATTTAAGGCCGCACTCACCCCTCGCAAGGGAAGACCTCAAACCATTGGGTTCGGAATGGTCCCTTACTTATGCCACTTGTAATGTAAAGATTTATGCAATAATCCAACCAAGCCTATGACATATATTTCCAAGTGCACCACAATTCTAAATTCACATGCTTAAAAGTAAGTGTACATCTAACATACATGAAATCAAATCTTATTGCCAAATTCACATGCTTAAAGGTAAAGTTTACATCTAACATACATGAAATCAAATCTTATTGCCAATTCACATGCTTAAAGGTAGGCCTTTGCAACAACAAGCACATAACGTCATAAGAATTCAATCATTCATGTAAACAAACACAAACAGTCATGATAACATTTGCATGTAATATAAAGGAAATCAAAATGACAACAAATAATGTAATAGGCGCATTATGCAAGAAGCATATAAAAAAATAAAATATGGTCATAACCACATGAAATTAATCAATACACACATAACTTGAAAAATTGAAGAAAGACACGAATTTAAATATACCAAATCAAAGATGCAATTTTACATCAAAGATGAACATGCCATAATGTGATGCTAAATGATGCAACTAACATGAGCACAAACACGCATGTGAATACTTTTCCAAGTAGTACGTGGAATTGTATCCCAAGTACAGACCGCACTACCGTCCATTCAGAATCGGCTACGGAATTTACGTCTGGGTTTCCATCCGATATACCATAAGAATAATGTCCACAAGCCTTCACAACATGGATGCATAAATTGTAATACATTAAGCCAAAACTAGGGTAAATGGTGCAACTATATGGAATTCCATAATACATGCATGAATAAGGCAATGATATACAAAAGAATCAATGACATGACAAGAATCGCGGCGAAGCATCGTGGTAAAGGATCGTATCCCCGTAAAAACGGAGGGCCTTTAATCCGACTTACTAAGCCCATGCGCAATGAACACATAATATGCATGAATAAAGACAGAAGTAAACACAAAAATACTCGGCGCGGTGAAGCATCGTGGTAAGGATCTTATCCCCGTAAAACGGAGGGCCTTTAATCCGACTTACTAAGCCCATGCGCAATGACATATAATATGCATAAATAAAGACAGAAGTAAACACAAAAATACTCGGCGCGGCGAAGCATCGTGGCAAGGATCTTATCCCCGTAAAACGGAGGGCCTTTATCCGACTTACTAAGCCCATGCGCAATGACATATAATATGCATAAATAAAGACAAAAGTAAACACAAAAATACTCGGCGAGGCGAAGCATCATGGCAAGGATCTTATCCCCGTAAAACGGAGGGCCTTTAATCCGACTTACTAAGCCCATGCGCAATGACATATAATATATAAAATAAAGGCGTAATAACAAAGACAAGATATCAGACTTTGTATATCCGATTGAACATATCTCAAGTCCAATCGAGTGTACGTCATCCGGCGCTGTGAAGTATCGTGGTAAGGATCTTATCCCCGTGAAACGGAGGGCCTTTGACCCGACTTACTAAGCCCATGCGCAATAAACACATAATATGCATAAATAAGGACAAAAGTAAACATAAAAATACTCGACGAGGCGAAACATCGTGGTAAGGATCTTATCCCCGTAAAACGGAGGGCTTTTAATCCGACTTACTAAGCCCATGCGCGTTTCTTATCATTACATAAATAAATAACGTGCAGAAAATTAAATGGTGGAATAATTAAACAACTCAAGATTAAACAAAAGAACATGCCGTTTACTCAAGTGGTAGGTGGAGTTGTGGCCCGAGTGCAGATCATACTACCGTCCATTCGGAATCGGCTATGAAATTTACGTCCGGGTTTCCATCCTATATACCACGAGAGGCGACACATTTTTCATCCAAAATCCACAACAACATCATTTATACAACAACTGTCACAAATACATGAAATGCAATCAAAGTAAATGATCAAAAATTAAATAGAAATAAGTGTGAAAAATACCCTCAGGTCTAACCTTTTTAGGTGTCCTCGGACTTGCGTTTCGCGGAGATCGGAAGGGATGAAAGCTCCTTACTTTTCCGGTTCACTAGCTTCGCGTTTTGGCTCGCTGTTCCACTATTTTTCTCACTATTTTGGCATCGTTTTACTGCTGTTTTTTGATGTTTTTCTTCTCACTGTTTCAGCTCACTGTTTTGGTGTTTTAGGCTACTGTTTTTGATGTTTTTAAAGGCTTTAAGTGCAGGTTTTTTGTGACTTTTTAATGGTTAGATGTGCAGCTTTTTACTCACTTGTTTGGGTGATTTAGGGGTGGTTTGCTGCTATTTTTAAGGTGTTTTTGCTGCTGTTTTAGAGGTTAAACAGTGCAGTTTTAGTGGTTAAAAAGGTGCAGTTTTTTGTGATGTGTGGGGGGTTTTTAAGGGGGGCTGTGATTTTCGGTAATGGAGGGACTGTTTGCTGCTGTTTAGGGGCGTGTTTGCTGCTGTTTTAGGGTCGGTTTTGGATGTGTAAGGGCGCTATTCTGGTTGTTTTTTATGCGTTGATGTTGCTTCTGTTCTGGTTGAGATTTGCGTGAGTTATGATGAGGTTTTAGATGTTTTTGGTGATGGTGATGGATGTTGAAATTCGGCAAATGGGGGAGGCTAGGGGTTGTGTTCACGGCCAAGAGAATGAGAGATGAAGAGAAGATTTTGCTTTGGCCGAGAGGTTGATATCTTCTAGGGTTAAGGTCTTGTGATTTGCGTGTGAATGAGGGAATATGTTGATGCCTTGGACGTGTATTAGAGAGAGTGGAGAGGGGCCATGGCTTTGGTTAGTGCATGTTTATATAGGAGAGGGCTAGGGTTTGTCCTTGTCTTACAAGGAAGGGATCTTGCATTCAATTTAGGATTTCCAAGAAAGGTATACACAAGATTGAGGGGGGACAAGGTTTATTTAATTTAGGAAGTTACAATAATTGATTTGTATTATTTAGGCATGATATTTGTTAAGTTAGGCATCTAATATTTTTATTGGTTAAGATTGATTTTAATTAGGTATATTATCTTTTTAATTTAGGTGTATAACATATTTAATTTGTTTAATTTAGGTATATGTTTATCTAATGTCTCTTTTAATTTGGTAAATGTTTTAATTATTTTATTTAATTCAATTACATTATTTAATTAATATTTAATTTAATTTGGGTGTATTTTAGAGGCCATGGGCGTGTGGGCCTTGGCTTGGGGGCGTGTGGGCCTAGCTTGGTGTGTGTTGGTTTGTGTGGGTTTTAGGTCAAGGTCAAAGGGCTTGCGGGGGTTTTGGGCCGAAGTGTGTGTTTTGTGAGTGTCTTGGGCCGGGAATAATTTTTAAAACAGAAATCCAACGAGCTACTCGAAGCTAAACTAGTGAACTTAATCCGTCAATGAGTCAATTTTTGACTCTTCCCTTCCGATGTTCGTTTCCCGCGGCTTTCGCAACTTAAAAGGTAGTGCCTCCAACTGAGACTCTCATCATCGGGTTTCACATGCAAAAATGCAATGCCTACAGTCGCCCCCACTTTGATGGGATTTGTGCAGTGTGTGACTTTGAACAATCCTATCAAAGTTATGCAATGCATTTTCACTTACCTGGCTTGCCAGCTGCCACCTGGCTTGCCTGCTGCTCTGCCGAGCTGATGATGCAGTGGACCTCGATCCTGGGACGCATCCCAATAACTGCAACCGACAACGGGGGTACCTCGACCCTGGGACGTATCCCAAAACCGCTGGAAATGAGGGCCTCACCCTCTAACAGATGATGTAGTGGGCCCTCGACCCTGGGACGCATCCCGGAACTACAACTGACAACAGGGGTACCTCGACCCTAGGACGCATCCCGAAACTGCTGACGATGTGGGCCTCACCCTCGAACTGATATGGGCCTCGCCCCCAAGTTGATATGGGCCTCGCCCTCAAGCTGACATGGGCCTCGCCCTTAGACTGATGATGATGTGGGCCTCGCCCCCAAGTGGATATGGGCCTTGCCCTCGAACTGCTGCTTTCTCCTTTCTTCGAACCTGCGAACACAAAACAAAACAAACACGAAGAGAATGCATGTTACGTGTATGCATGAATGATTTTCTTATTCCGTTGGGTTAGGTCTTCTGCTAATTCCCTTGGTAACTGTTCGGTCTTCTCTCCTCAGGTAAAGTACTGCTTCAATCTGTCTACGTTGATTGGTTCAGTGAACTCATTCCCTTCCAAGTCTGATAGCCTCACTGCTCCATTTCCCATTACTTTCTGCACTATGTAAGGTCCTTCGCAGTTAGGTCTGAACTTTCCTCTAGGATCTGTCATCGACGGCCTTGATTGCTTAAGTACCAAATCACCTTTTCTGATCTTGGTGGGGCGTACTTTCTTGTTGAATGCTCGGGGCTAGTCTCTTCTGATACAACTGCATGTGATGTAAAGATCTCATCCTCTTCTCATCTAACAGTGCTAACTGATCAAATCTCTGTGCAGCCCATTCTGACTCAGGTAACTCTGTCTCTGCTAGTACCCTCAATAGACTGTATTTCCACTTCCACTGGTAGTACCGCTTCCATTCCATACACCAAGGAGTAAGGTGTTGCACCCGTTGCTGTTCTGACTGACGTTCTATACCCCCACAAGGCATATGGTAGTTTCTCAGCCCAATCCCTGCAGTTCTCTGTCATCTTAGCCAGAATTGTCTTTACAGTCTTGTTGGCTGCCTCAACTGCCCCATTCGCCTGTGGCCTGTAAGGTGATGACTTATGATGGCCTATCCCGTACCTCTGTAGCATTGCCTTCGTCTCTCCTTGAAACTGTACCCCATTGTCTGTGACCACGTGGTGCGGCATACCATAGCGATAGATGAGTTTCCGTGCTATGAACTTGGCCATCTGCTTTGCTGTAACGTTCCGGAATGACTCATTCTACCCACTTTGAGAAGTAATCCACTGCTACTACTATGAAGCGATGCCCATTAGATGCATTTGGTCGGATTTCCCCGATCATGTCAATCCCCCATGCTGAGAACGGCCATGGCTCTGATAGACCGTGCAACTCTGTATGTGGCAGATGACTCAGATTACCATGTACTTGACAGTCGTGACAGTGCTTTACCATCCTTGCGCAGTCCGCCTCCATAGTCGACCAATAAAACCCATGTCTCACTATCTTGGGGACAAGTTCAACCCATTCATGTGCGGACCACATACCCCGGCATGTACCTCTTCCATCACTTTCTGAGCTTCTTCTTTTCTCAAACATTTCAACTGAATGTCCGTTTGCTTGCCTTTTGTACATTTCTCCTTTCAAGATCACGTACTGAGAGGCCAACTTCTGAATGGCCAATCTATCTTTTCTGCCTGCCCCTTCTGGGAATTCCCCGTGCTCTAGATACCTCTGAATGTCATGGTACCAAGGTTTACCGTCGTCAATTTCCACTTCCAGAACTTTCTTTGTCTCATAAATCGGCCTGTTTGTTGTAGCCAATACCAATGGTCTCATCACTAACTTCTCTGGATTTTCCCAAGTAGCTGCAAGTGTGGCCAGTGCATCTGCCATCTGATTCTCTTCTCGCGGCAAGTGCTGAAACTTACAATTGGGGACGGCCTGTGCCAACTCTCTGAGGTGGAAAAGGTATGGCTTCAACCGTTCCTCTTTCAATTCCCATTCCCCTTGCAACTGACGGATTACCAGCATCGAGTCTCCGTAGACCTCCACACTTTCGGCTTTCAAGGCTATCAATGCAGTCAACCCAAAAGCACATGCTTCATATTCGGCCATGTTTTTGTTACTCTGAATGTCAACCTCTTGGCCATGGGCAAAGTTTCTCCCTCGGGGTCACTATCACAATTCCAATTCCGGCTCCTTTGTAATTAACTGCTCCGTCGAAGTACACTTTCCATCCCTGAACTGCTATAGCACTGATTTCTTCATCTGGGAACTCAAACTTATACTGATCCCCCTCGATAGGCTGTAGTGCTAAGAATTCCGCCACTGCTCGCCCTTTGATTACCTTGGAGGTGAGGTACTCAATGTCAAACTCTGTCAACAATACTAACCATCTGCCCAACTTTCCCACTAGCGACGGCACTGAATGCAGATACTTCAAAGGGTTCTCTTTCGCCACTACCTGGATCTGTAGGACTGGAAGTAATGCCGCAACTTTCTGGAAGCCCATACTACTGCCAAACAGATCTTCTCTACCTCTTGATAACGAGCCTCATACGGGAGCATCTTTTACTCAGATAATAGACTGCATGTTCCACCCCTGTCTCATCCGCCTGTACCATCATCGCCCCCAGTGCTTCTGATTCTATAGCCAGATACAATATCAAAGGCTTGCCCGGTCTTGGAGGTTTCAATACATGAGGCTTTACCAAGTACTCTCCGATTTTGTCAAAGGCTGTCTGACACTGTTCATTCCATCTCACAGGCTGATCTTTTCTCAACAGTTTGAAGATAGGCTCACACACTGATGTCAACTTGGCAATGAATCGACTGATGTACTGAATCTTTCCCAGAACGCTCTGACTTCTTTTTCTGTCTTCGGTGCTGGCATCTCAGTAATTGCCTTGATTTTCTCAGAATCTACCTCTATTCCACCCATTCCCACTGTGTGACCCAGTAATTTCCCTGACGTCACTCCAAACACACACTTCTTAGGATTCAACCGCAAGTTGTATTTATCAACTCTTTGAAGGAACTTTTCAAGTGCCTCTATATGCCCGATTCTTGTCTCTGATTTCACCATCATGTCATCCACATACACTTCAATATCCTTGTGCATCAAATCATGAAATAGTGTAGTGGCCATCCGCTGATAAGTAGCTCCTGCATTCTTAAGCCCAAACGGCATTACCTTGTAACAATAAGTGCCCCACTCTGTGACGAAGGCAGTTTTGTGCTTGTCTTCTTCTCAGCCATAAGAACTTGATTATACCCTGAAAACCCATCCGCAAATGAGTACATAGCAGATAAAGCCGCACTATCAACCAGAACATCTATGTGCGGTAATGGAAATCATCTTTCGGGCAAGCCTTGTTGAGATCTCTGTAATCCACACACATTCTGACTTTTCCGTCTTTCTTCGGCACTGGCACAATGTTGGCCAACCACTCGGGATACTTCACTACTTCTAGGAACCCACACATATCTTCTTCTTAACTTCTTCTCTGACTTTCTCAGCCCATTCTGGTCTCATCCGTCGAAGCTTCTGTTTCACTGGCCTCATATTCGGATAAGTTGGAATTGTGTGTTGGGCAATGCTTCTGTCTACCCCAGGCATGTCCTCATAGGACCAAGCAAACACTTTGGCATATCTGATCAATACCTCTTCTAGTTTCTCCCGTTCTTCAGCGGTAACTTCACTTGCAATCAGAATTTCCTTGGGATTCTCAGGTGTACCAAGGTTAAATGCATTTGTTTTGGCCGAGCTGATATCAAATATACTTGATCCGTGCAGAGTAAAAGAAAATGACTCAGGCAAGTAAGCAAAAGAGATGTCTTTATTATTGGATAATGCAGAAGTACATTCAAACAAATCAGGAAGGTAAATGTCTTCATCACTCATAGACACTTCTTCCTCTACAACCGGGTTTTTTCTGAGCTTCTTCTCTTCCTCAAGAGTCAAACTTTCTAACTTCATTAGTTCTTCTTCCCACTTTTCTTCTTCATTCTTCGCAGCTTTTTCCATTATTGACTTCTTTCCCATTACGTCCTGGAAGATCTCAAACCCAGGTACCACAATTCCATTAACTTCCACAGGCTCAGGCTCCCCTTGATACCCTGAAGCCTTTACAAAGCAATCCATCAGTTTTAGGCCCTTCTTCTTGACCTTCGGCTTTTCCTCATCAGACTTGTACCCCAAACCCTTCCGAGTAGTCTGTCTCTGAAATCTGGCAGTTTTGAACCCTCACCCGGCTCATACTTCATTTTTCCCATGATCCTAGCTACCTTAGGATCCACCCATTCCTCAAAAGTTGCCGACACTTGGAACCTTGTGAAAGGCGGTACTTCCAAAGCGGCCACAGCATTATCTACCTCAGCTCGGATGGTAACAATTTCTCCCCCATACGGGAACTTGATCATTTGGTGCAGAGTAGAGGGCACACCCCCAAGCTTATGGAACCAGGGCCTTCCCACAATAAGGCAAAAGTGGCTGGGATATCCAGCACTGTAAACTCAACTTCGTCCTCAACCGGGCCTACTTTAACCATAGCCATAAAAGTACCTTCCACTCCGCGCTTACTGTCATCGTAAGCTTTAATGGTCATTTGGAAGGGTCCAAGTCTGTTGCCTTTATGCCCAGCCTGGCCAAAATCTTCAACGGGCACACATTGATGGCCGAACCATCATCCACCATTACACATGAAGTCTTCTTACCCTTCACTTCAGCTCTGATAAACAAAGGCCTGTTGTGATTTCTACCCTCAGCCGGGAGTTCCTCTTCTGAAAAAGTGATCCTTTGTAAAGTTTCTCCTCGTACCGACCCGACAAGCATTGCGGGGTTGGCATCCTCCGGTACCACAATTTTATTCAAGGCCTCAACCATGGCCTGCCTATGCTCCTGAGATGTACACAGTAGTTCCCAGATGCTAACCTGAGCCCGGGTCTTTTTCAACTGCTTCAACACCGTATCTCCCTCAGCATTTTCTGTACTTTCCACCACTTCTCTACCATCGGTCAAGGCTTCCTTACCCCTTTCTGCCACATCATTGTAAAAGCGGCCGCTGCGGGTCATTCCCCTCACTTCCTCCTCATCACCACTAGAGAAATCAAGCCAAAATTTCTTCTCTTGCTCAGTCTCATCTTCACTATTACTATCCCAGATTCCCAGGCAAAAGGCTTGAGGGTGAAAGGATTTTAGGACAAGGTCTTCTGGGAGGCCTGAATTGATCATAAAGGTTGGTGGTGGTACGGCACGGTAGTTGGGTAATGGGTTTCTGTGGGTGTCAGGCTGTTCTGTTTCTGGGTCGGGTATTTTCTGGAATCTATCAGGTCTTGGATTTCATGGCGGAGTCGGGTGCAATTATCAGTGTCATGGCCTTTCTGTTGGTGGAAGTGACAGTAAAGGTTTAGGTTGTAATGTGATGGTGGGGGATTGGGTAATGGTTTGGCCTCCAAGGGTTTCAGAAGTCCTTGTCTTTTTAATTTTTCCAACACCTTAGACAAGGGTCTCCCCAAGTTGGAGAATCTCCGGTTCGGATGGCAGCAATCTCCGCAGAGACAGGTTTGGGCCGATCCCTGTCCCTCCATAGGCCTCCTACTTAGGCCATAAAACTTCCTGTTTTCCGCCTCTTCCTCTTCAATGTCCATGACAGTTTCCCTCAACTGCCGAAAGTCTGTAATCATGGAGGTCATCCTCCTCATTTTCCCATAGATGGAGGGCTTGGTGCCCTTGATAATCATCTTAATTTGGTCCTTCTCAGAGGGCCTAGTCTGCATTTTCAACAACTGACTTCTCCACCGGTCTACATACTCCTTGAAGCTTTCCTCTGGCTTCTGCTTAGTGTTCTCCAAATCACGGAGTGACAAATCAATCTCCAAGTCCGTGACGTATTGCTTCAGAAAAGCATCAGCCAACTCCCTCCAATCTTCCCTAACCTTCTTCTCAAGGCTGATACCAAACTACCGGTGCCCCTTCAAGTGACATTCAAACATTTTTAGCGCCTGGCGCTTGGACAACCCACTGAGCTCATGACTGAAACATACTGACGGAGATGGACCCTCGGATCCCCGTTCCCGTTAAACTTAGCCATGTCCGGCATCTTGAACTGAGCCGGCAACTGTTCTTCAAATGTCATTGCCTCATAATCCAACAACTCTTCATACTTACCCCTCATCTTGCGGGTAACTGTTTCAACCTGATCCCAAAGTTTCTGAAATTCTGTCGGAGACCCAATCACTTTGCCTGTTGCATATTCTGCCATGTCGTCATCAAAAGCGGGGACATCATCCCCCGACCCAATTGGAGGCTCCTCACGCCTCACATTTTCAGAATTTCCCCCAACACGGGGCACAGCCATACCAGCCACAGCAGTAGTCAAGGCTTGTAGCTGTTCAGTAATCTTTGTGAGACTGTTTTCCAACTGATCCATTCGGGACACTTCGTTATCTGATTCACTTATGGTTCCAACTGTTCTCTTAGTGAGTCTGGTTCCTTCTCTAACCCAAACGGTATCTATCGTGTCTTTTTAAGACATAAAGGGTGTTAACAAGGTATATGTATGCATGAGGTGCATAGGAAGCATATACTAAATCAAATAAAATTCTCAAACAAATCGGCCTATTATCATTTTAGAAGCTTTTGGGTTAACTGTCATAATAGTGAACCCGTCCCAGTTTAATGGCCCAACGAGTTCATGTCTTATGGCAAAGAGCCCACTAAATCCAAATGATAATATCCCGAATCCCGACACAATCATAAAATGGCCCATTGCTATTTAGAAGCCTTTGGCCCAATCGTCATAAGATACGTTCTTGTCCCAGTTTAAATGGCCCAACAAGCCCATATCTCATGACAAAAGATCCAGATGGATTCAAATAGCGATGTTCCCAAACATAAGCATACAAGAAAGATATCCTAAACATAAAGAAGTAAATTCTACCGTGTGGCCCATCGTCATTTCAGAAGCTTTGGGCCTAATTGTCATAAGATACGAACCTGCCCCAGTTTAAATGGCCCAGCAAGTTCGCATTTTTGACAAAGAGTCCAATTCATCGAAATGATAATGGTCCTAAAGCACAAGGAAATATTTGTTATAGGCTATATAACCCGGTCCACGCATGGGTTCGTGGGAGTATGGACAAAGACTCTCGCCGGCGAAGGATTGCCCACAACTAGGTCTCCCCACTCAAGGGTCCGAACGACCAAGCAAGCGCACCTTTTTTATACCTTACGGTACGTGCCAACAAGTCATGGTGTGTGACTAACTGTCATTTGGATTCCTTGTTGCAGATTCCCCAGAGGGAGGGTGGAGCGAGGCTCTCTTAAATACCCAAGCCTCTTAGGCTCTTATCGCTTGGTGACAGGAATAAGCAACAATTCCTCCAAATTAGTCCATCACAACGGGCTAATGGTAATGATTATTTAGGTGCCTTCACAGCTTTTCCCCGAAAGGTAGTGAGTGAAGGAAGACACCAAACCATTAACAAGCCTCAAAAATGTCTTTTATCACAATCCCCATTTCGCACATTTGTAGACACGGTTAATTAAAACAAAAATCCAAACATTACAAGACAATATTTCGGGGCCGATTCTCTATCCCCAGTGGAGTCGCCAGAACTGTGGGAACACAGTGGAGCCTGGGCGACGCATGCTGTTCTAGGCTCGGGGGCCTAGTTGGGAGTACGGAGTAGCCGACGGAGGACTAAACCGGAGAATAAGGGAGTCGCCACCCGGTGTGAACCGGGACAAAGATTTAAGGCTGCACTCACCCCTCGTAAGGGAAGACCTCAACCATTGGGTTCGGAATGGTCCCTTACTTATGCCACTTGTAATGTAAAGATTTATGCAATAATCCAACCAAGCCTATGACATATATTTCCAAGTGCACCACAATCCTAAATTCACATGCTTAAAAGTAAATGTACATCTAACATACATGAAATCAAATCTCATTGCCAAATTCACATGCTTAAAGGTAAATTTTACATCTAACATACATGAAATCAAATCTTATTGCCAAATTCACATGCTTAAAGGTAGGCCTTTGCAACAACACGCACATAACGTCATAAGAATTCAATCATTCATGTAAACATAAACACAAACAGTCATGATAACATTTGCATGTAATATAAAGGAAATCAAAATGACAACAAATAATGTAATAGGCGCATTATGCAAAGAAGCATATAAAATATGGTCAAAATAACCGCATGATACATGAAATTAATACAAACACATAACTTGAAAGATGAAGAAAGACACGAATTTAAATATGCCAATCAAAGATGCAATTTTACATCAAAGATGAACATGCCATATGTGATGCTAAAGGATGCAACTAACATGAGCACAAACACGCATGTGAATACTTTTCCAAGTAGTACGTGGAATTGTATCCCAAGTACAGACCGCACTACCGTCCATTCGGAATCGGCTACGGAATTTACGTCTGGGTTTCCATCCGATATACCATAAGAAATAATGTCCACAAGCCTTCACAACATGGATGCATAAATTGTAATACATTAAGCCAAGACTAGGGTAAATGGTGCAACTATATGGAATTCCATAATACATGCATGAATAAGGCAATGATATACAAAAGAATCAGTGACATGACAAGAAGCGCGGCGAAGCATCGTGGTAAAGGATCTTATCCCGTAAAAACGGGGGGCCTTTAATCCGACTTACTAAGCCCATGCGCAATGAACACATAATATGCATGATAAAGACAGAAGTAAACACAAAAATACTCGGCGCGGTAATCGTGGTAAGGATATCCCCGTAAAACGGGGCCTTTAATCCGACTTACTAAGCCCATGCGCAATGAAATATAATATGCATAAATAAAGACAGAAGTAAACACAAAAATACTCGGCGCGGCGAAGCATCGTGGCAAGGATCTTATCCCCGTAAAACGGAGGGCCTTTAATCCGACTTACTAAGCCCATGCGCAATGACATATATATGCATAAATAAAGATAGAAGTAAACATAAAAATACTCGGCGCGAGTGAAGCATCGTGGCAAGGATCTTATCCCCGTAAAACGGAGGGCCTTTAATCCGACTACTAATCCCATGCGCAATACATATAATATGCATAAAATAAAGGCGTAATAACAAAGACAATATCGGACTTTGTATATCCGATTGAACATATCTCAAGTCCAATCGAGTGTACGTCATCCGGCGCGGTGAAGTATCGTGGTAAGGATCTTATCCCCGTGAAACGGAGGGCCTTTGACCCGACTTACTAAGCCCATGCGCAAGACAAAAGTAAACACAAAAATACTCGGCGCGGCGAAGCATCGTGGTAAGGATCTTATCCCCGTAAAACGGAGGGCCTTTAATCCGACTTACTAAGCCCATGCGCTTTTCTTATCATTACATAAATAAATAACGTGCAGAAAATTAAATGGCGGAATAATTAAACAACTCAAGATTAAACAAAAGAACATGCCGTTTACTCAAGTGGTACGTGGAGTTGTGGCCCGAGTGCAGATCATACTACCGTCCATTCGGAATCGGCTATGAAATTTACGTCCGGGTTTCCATCCTATATACCACGAGAGGCGACACATTTTTCATCCAAAATCCACAACAAACATCATATATACAACAAATGTCACAAATACAGAAAATACAATCAAAGTAAATGATCAAAAATTAAATAGAAATAAGTGTGAAAAATACCCTCAGGTCTAACCTTTTTAGGTGTCCTCGGACTTGCGTTTCGCGGAGATCGGAATGGATGAAAGCTCCTTACTTTTCCGGTTCACTAGCTTCGCGTTTTGGCTCGCTGTTCCACTGTTTTTCTCACTGTTTTGGCGTCGTTTTACTGCTGTTTTTTGATGTTTTTTCTGCTCACGTTTCAGCTCACTGTTTTGGTGTTTTAGGCTACTGTTTTTGATGTTTTTAAAGGCTTTAAGTGCAGGTTTTTTGTGACTTTTTAATGTTAGATGTGCAGTTTTTTACTCACTTGTTGGGTGATTTAGGGGTGGTTTGCTGCTGTTTTTAAGGTGTTTTTGCTGTTGTTTTAGAGGTTAAACAGTGCAGTTTTAGTGGTTAAAAAAAGGTGCAGTTTTTTGTGATGTGTGGGGGGTTTAAGGGGGGCTGTGATTTTCGGTAATGGAGGGACTGTTTGCTGCTGTTTAGGGGCGTGTTTGCTGCTGTTTTAGGGTCGGTTTTGGATGTGTAAGGGCGCTATTCTGGTTGTTTTTTATGCGTTGATGTTGCTTCTGTTCTGGTGAGATTTGCGTGAGTTATGATGATGTTTTAGATGTTATTTTGGTGATGGTGATGGATGTTGAAATTCGGCAATGGAGGGGAGGCTAGGGGTTGTGTTCACGGCCAAGAGAATGAGAGATGAAGAGAAGATTTTGCTTTGGCCGAGAGGTTGATATCTTCTAGGGTTAAGGTCTTGTGATTTGCGTGTGAATGAGGGAATATGTTGATGCCTTGGACGTGTATTAGAGAGAGTGGAGAGGGGCCATGGCTTTGGTTAGTGCATGTTTATATAGGAGAGGGCTAGGGTTTGTCCTTGTCTTACAAGGAAGGGATCTTGCATTCAATTTAGGATTTCCAAGAAAGGTATACACAAGATTGAGGGGGGACAAGGTTTATTTAATTTAGGAAGTTACAATATTTGATTTGTATTATTTAGGCATGATTTTTTAAGTTAGGCATCTAATATTTTTAATTGGTTAAGATTGATTTTAATTAGGTATATTATCTTTTTAATTTAGGTGTATAACATATTTAATTTGTTTAATTTAGGTATATGTTTATCTAATGTCTCTTTTAATTTGGTAAATGTTTTAATTATTTTATTTAATTCAATTACATTATTTAATTAATATTTAATTTAATTTGGGTGTATTTTAGAGGATGGGGAGGGCCTTGGGGGGGTGGGCCTAGCTTGGTGTGTGTTTGGTTTGTGTGGGTTTTAGGTCAAGGTCAAAGGGCTTGCGGTTTTTGGGCCGAGGTGTGTGTTTTGTGAGTGTCTTGGGCGGGAATAATTTTTAAAACAGAAATCCAACGAGCTACTCGAAGCTAAACTAGTGAACTTAATCCGTCAATGAGTCGATTTTTGACTCTTCCCTTCCGATGTCTTTTCTCGTGGCTTTCGCAACTTAAAAGGTAGTGCCTCCAACTGAGACTCATCATCGGGTTTCACATGCAAATGCAATGCCTACAATTACATAGTCCAAATGGCTTCCTACAGAAAGCAAAAGTACCATAGGGACATGTAAAAGTTATTTTCTCCTGATCTTCTAGGGAGATGGCAGTCTGATTGACCCCAAATATCCATCCAGAAAGTAATAGAATTCATGTCCGCGCCAATCTGTCCAGCATCTGATCAATGAATGGTAGGGGGAAAATAGTCTTTCCCTTGTTGCTTTGTTCAGCTTCCGGTAGTCCATACATACTCTTCAACTAGTCACCATTCTTGTTGAAATCAGCTCGTTCTTTTCCGTTTGTAACTACAGTAATTCCTCCTTTCTTTGGTACACACTGCATAGGACTCACCCAAGTGCTGTCAATGATGGGGTAGATGATGTCAGCACCAACTATTTGATAATCTCTTTCTTCACGACCTTCTTCATGATTGGATTGAGTCTCCGTTGATACTCTACAATAAGTTTGTACTCATCGCTCATCAGAATCTTTTGCATGAAAAATGATGGACTAATGCATCGAATGTATGCTATAGTCCAGCCAATGGCTCTATTGGGTTCTCGTAACACTCTCAGTAACTTTTTTTCCTGCTCCAATGTTAGCGAAGAAGAAATAATCACAGGTAATTCAGAAGAGTTTCCAATGAATGCATACCTGAGATGGCTCAGAAGTAACTTCAGCTCCAACTACGGTGATTCTTCAATTGAGGGCTTGATCCACTATTTTTTTTATAATTCCAGGCTTTCAACTTGTGGTGTTGATTTGCAACAAAATAGCTTGTCAAGGTAGTTGATACATTCCATAATTTCAGCATCTAGCTCGCTATCAGTTATGTTTGTGATGCAAGCTTCAAGTTTATCCATGGGAATTATATTAGTATCCTGGATGATACCATTAACAACATCAATTCTGAAACATTCCTCTTCATTTTCATCACTTGGGAATTTCATGGCTTTGAAAACATTAAAGGTAACTTCTTGGTCTTGAACTTTCATGGTTAATTCTCCTTTTTACACATCAATAACAGTTCGACATGTAACTAAGAATGGTATCCCAAGGATGATAGGTATATATTTGTCCTCTTCCATGTCAAGGATAATGAAATCTACTGGGAAGAATGTTTTGTCAACTTTGACCAGCACATCTTCAACAACACTTCTTGGAAATGCGAGTGTTCTATCAGCAAGTTGCAGAGAGACTAAGGTAGGCATTGCTTCTCCAATTTGCAATCTCTTGTAAATTGAAAAAGGTATTAAATTCACACTTGCACCTAAGTCACATAAAGCTTACCGATTAATGTTCTCCGATAGTGCATGGGACAGTGAAACTACCAGGATCTTTCAACTTTGCGGATGTTTCCTCTAAATAATGGAGCTACATTCTTTCGTCAATGCTACTGTCTCGTAATCTCCCAATCTGCGTTTTTGTGAAAGAATGTCTTTCATGAATTTTACAAAGCTAGGCATTTCTTCCAAGGCTTCTGCAAATGGGATGTTGATATATGGCTTTTTGAACACCTCCAAAAAATGAGCAAATTGCTTGTCCAGTTTGTTTTTCTAAAGACGTTGTGGAAAAGATGGAGGTGGAGTGATTTGATCTTTTTCCTTTGCTTCTTTTTCTTCCATCTGTTGCTCTGCTTCTTTTTAAACTTCTTCAATTGATGCCTTGATTCCAACATCTTTAATGATTTCAGTACCATTTTTAAGGTAATGGCTTGACATTGCTCCTTCCTTGGTTCCTTGGATTTGGTTCTGTGTTGCTGGGAAGATTTCCTGGCGGTCTGTGACTCTGAGCATTGGCCAGTTGTCCAATTTGATTCTCCAGTGCTTTAATAGTAACTGATTGACTCTGAAACAAAGCATCATATTTCTTTAACTGGGCTAGCACTTCTACTATTCCTTATTCATTTGCCTGCTCTTGGCATTTATTTTATTGCTGTTGGAATCCGGGTGATGGATAGTTCTTTTGCCCTGAGTTGTTACTCCATGAGAAATTGGGATGATTCCTCGACTATGGGTTATAGGTGTTGGAATATGTATTGTTCCCCTGTCTGTTGAAATTATTGACGTAATTCAACGTCTCTTCTTATTTATTTGGTTGTGGTCCTCCTCCTTAAGGTGAAATTATGGCTCCAATAATGCTTTGCGTGCTGAGAGTCTCCATGAATTTGCATATTTGATCCAGCTTGGCGTTGACTGCTATATTGGCTCCAACTTCATAGATCCCAGCAATTCTTTAGATCATGCTCATTTCTGTTGGCCATTTCTTCGATTAGTTTCCAGGCTTGATCTTCTCCTTTTGCCATTAAAGCTCTTCCAACAGTAGTGTCAATTGTGGTTCTCATCAATCTAAAAAGTCCATTATAGAAAGTTTGGACTTGAAGTCATTTTGGAATCTCATGGTGATGACATTTCCGGAGCAAATCCTTGTACCTTTCCCAAGCTTCGTAGAGAGTTTCCGAGTCATGTTGTACAAAAGATGTGATGTCCTTCATCAGTTTTACTATTCTGGCTGGTGGAAAATAATTTGTAAGGAATTTGGTGGCTAGAGTGTTCCAGGAAATGATGGAACCTGCTGGTAGTGATTATAGCCAAGCTTTAGATCTGTCTTTCAAGGAATATGGGAAAACAAACAGTCTCATAGCTTCTTCAGCTGTTTGGTTGTAATTGAAAGTGCCGCAAACTTCCATGAAGTTGCTGATGTGGGCATTAGGATCTTCAATTACGTTCCTACAAACTGAACTGACTTCTAAATCATCTAGATGCATGTTTTGATTTCACACGCATTTGCTGGTAAGGGAGGAAGTACAATACAGGAAATAAAGCCGTCAACCACCAGGATGGTTCTGTCTTGAATGGGAATTGGTGGTGCAACTTCCAAAGATTCGGGTTCCATGTTAATGATTGCTTCTAGCCTTTCCCTTCTCAACTATCTGATGGTTCTTTCAATCTCTGATTCAAGCGGTTGGAGTTCAAAGCTTCTGGTTCATCTCATGTAGTGACTGAGAACCTGAAACACAAGAAAATAGAAATAATAAGTAAAAATAAATTAGATACAAGTAACGTATCTAACCTCAAAAATAATAGTGAAAGAAAACTAAGTCTCCTGCAACGGTGCCAAAAACTTGACCGGTGCAATCACACGCGTATAACGCAAGCACACGTATCGTTCAAGTAGTATAAAAAGTATCGATCTCACGAGGACTTAATACCTAATCTATTAATTTAAGAACCCAAATTATTATGAGTATCTAATGGATTGATTGTTTTATTGAATGGTGACTTTTAAAATTAAAACAAGTAAATAAAACAGCGAGAAAGTAGTTTAAGAAAATTCAATATTTAGAAACTATCTAGGGTTGTGAATCTTTCCAATATCTTTTAAAGATGAAGTGGTTATCTTATGTTTGTGTAATATATTGATTTACTAACCTGGAATACGAAATTCTGTAAAAGCCTCTATCGATGGTCGGATGAAAATACCCAGTGTAACCCAATTAAACCATATGTCTATGTCAGCCAAGTTACCTGAATTTATTAAAATTAAGTTCCAATTGTGGCTACCCCCGCCCAACAGGTATATGTCTATCCTGTAAGGAAATTTATTAAAGGGTTATCTATCCTCAAGGTTGGAAATTAAAAAGGTAAAAATACAATAAAAGAAATTGTTGGGGTAAAAGGATCCACTTTTATTACTACTATTTTAGATATCTCCTTTAATATAATATATTAACTTGTGTGATATTACCAACCAGCCATATAGGCTGTATCCTGATTAAGTCAAATTAATAATTAATTACCAACCGACCAACCAGGCGGTATCCATGCTTAGTCAGGTTAAAACCAGTTTATGAATAATTACCATCCGGCCAATATAGCGGTATCCTTGTTAAGTCAAGTTTTAAGTAGTTATTATATTATAATTAAGGGATATTAATCTATATAGCATTAATAAAAGCTTTACCTTTCACCCTAACAAGGGGAAGTTACATCCTCATTGCTAAATAGTAAAAATTAAAAAAGTAAAATTAATTACAGAATTAAAATTTAAACAAACTAGATACAAACTCTTTAGTATTATCAGAGAATTATAGAGAAGAAGGTACATCTGAAACTGAAATTTCGAGCTCTATTTATAGGCGTCCATGGTGGTCACGCATCGTGACGTGCCAACTTTTACGCTTCGTGACGTGCCACGTGGCACTTTATGAATAATTACTTTGATTCCCTTATCTGCTGACGTGGTATTTTGGATGATTAACTCAATAATTATGCTAACGTGGTGATGTGGATGTCGGCAACATGTGATGGTGACACGTGTCCGGTGCATGTTAGCATGATCGGTACACGTTAGCGGCACACATTAGCGAAGCACGTTAGCAAGAGGAGCACGTTAACATGGTGTATTTTAGCAAACTTCACTGATTGTGACATAGCAGACTCCGGGGCACGTTAGCGGTCGTGACACGAATTTCATGTCGGGACGCTCAAATGATAGTTTTGCCATTTTTATCCGTTTTTCATTATTTTGGCCCCAAATCACCTCCAGAGAGTCATGTCCTGAAACTTTTTTTTATCTATAAAATAACACAAAATACATCAAAATATTCACAAAATTCGTGAATCTAGACTAAATATTAGGGTAAATGAGTGAAAATAGTGATAAATTTACCACTCATAATCTACATGAGATGTGCGCCGCAGAAACTTGGCGGTATATTTTATGTTTCCTAAGCACAATTCGAATAGCATACGATGGAGGGATTATTTAACATATGTGATGTCCTCGACTTCTATAGTTCAGAAAGGTCATTCATATTCTTCGCGAATTCAGAGGTGGCCGAATTACGTTCATATTAGCTAGACTTATATGACAAACGTGTCTAAACTTAGAGAGTCCCAATATGAAGTGTACTCATTGAGCACTTGGGTAGCCGATTAATTTTGATTAAATATAATATTAGATACTATAATTATCACCCAAGATAATCAAGTGTTATTGGATAACATTGATTATTTACTTTGACCTAATTGGATTAATTTAATAATTAAAAAATGGCTTAATTGTAAAATCATAATTATCTCTACCATTTGAGGATATTATGGTAATTGTAGGTTGGTAATAATAGGTTTTTTTGGCTTGATTTAATTGGATTAAATCAAAGTAGCAAACATTGAACTAATCCATTTCCTAATCCTTGACTTGATTTAATTGGATTAAATCAAAGTGGGAGACAATGGAGATTACTCACACCTAATTATACATATTTGGACAAATTAGATTAAGCCCACTTAAAAGTTGATTACAACTTTTATTAATTAAAAATTATGTAAGTTTTGCTATAAATAACAAGCTCTATGAAGGTTTTAATTACAAGTACAAATACAAGAAAATTCTTAAGAGATTACCCTAAGTTAGAGAAGTGTTTATAGAAGCTTGTGAGGTCTCTACAACATTTCATCTAGGAGAAATCAAGATTGAATCTTGAAGTGAAGCTTGGAAGCATTGGAAATAAGATTGGATTTTGAAGACAAGCTTGCACACCTTGGAAGTTCTACATCAATTTCAACAAAAGGGAAGTATATTGGATCTTGCATCAAGCTTACTAGGTAATATTTGATCTTCTCTTGAGCTATGTTTTTTTTATTAGATGCATGATCACATAGATTAATGTTGAATAAGACTAATCAATTGTGTTAGGATACTTTAGAAGTATAAACACAACATGCTTGTAATTAGGTCAAAGATGTTCATATTGGACATGAAATAATTTATTAGAGTTTGAAACTCTAGATTAAAACTTAGAGCTATGGCTACCATTCTGGAATCACTTGACCACCTTTGGGTGACCTAGAATTGTTCACGAGACATTTCTTATTGGGATTGTAATATAGTTTGTGTATTGGATTCCAAATTTATGTAAGTGCATATTCTAAATAAATTTTTGTTTTTGTAAAAATATTTGATATTTTAAAAACTTGATTTGTATTCTATAACATATGTTAATATTAGTTTTGAAATTAAAAATTAATTTTAGGTATTTTGAAGTGTTTAGGGAGAATCGGAAGCTATTAGGGTAATAGACACTAATTGCTTCAGCTCTCTGGAAATTTTCCAGAGAGCTGGAGCTTTGTTTTTGAACAAAGCATTAAGAAAACAAAAAAAAAAAAAGCAAAGTCAGCTCAAATGAAAAGTGCGCACGCGGACTGTTCATGCGTGCACTGTGCTTTCACTGTTCACGTGCGTACATGCTCACGCGCTCTGATTTTATTTTCACTCATTTTTGAACATCTGGACTCTGATTCAGCCACGATTTTTCCTATACAGTCGTAATGGAATAACGTATTTCCTTAAATAATTTAAAATTTACACCCATACTTGATATCCATGTTGGTTTTATTCTAGGTCCCAAGATCATAACAAGCATGAAAATAATGTGTGAATACATCAAAGAAGATAGCGGAATACTCACATCGATCGGTTGAGACGATTTGATGAAGAACAAAAATGAAATTTCCACCTCCAAGGGGCGCCAAACTGCAACAGTCCACTGCCTTGTATTTTCAGTTTTGTTCCATGAATTTGAGCTTTGAATCTTCATCAAACGATTCCCAGCTCGTGGGTGGGTTTCCCTAACACCTTCGTATAACTCTCAGTAGTGTGCTAGCACTTGGATTTTTCCACAAAACCCTCAAAAATTGCTTCCCTTGTTCGGTAAAGTGAGCTGAAACAGTGACTGTTTCATAGCCATATTTGGGCGTGAATGGGGAGAAAAGGATAAAGGAGAGAAGTGTTTGTTAATTGGTAAAATAATATCCAATATCCTTTTTATATTTTCCAAAAATAAATAAATGATTTACCATTTATTTTAACTTTCAAAAAGTCAAATAAATTAACTTTAATCACTTTGAGTGTTCCACACTCCAACATCATTATCCATCAAGTCATATCAACTTTAATAAAGTGACATGTTGTTAAGTCACATCACTCAAAGTGACAAGTGATTTGACGCTTGATGCGACTAATGATTTGACGATTGATGTGATTTGCGTGCTGCATTCAAATTCGAAACACGAATGCGCTTGCAATCACTCTCGGGCTCGGGTTCGCTAATTCTTAATTAGCGAATTTTCCGTCGCGTCGTAATTAAATGATTACGCCTAGCGAATTCACTATTCACGTCGCTAACGAATTAATTCTAAATTAATTAGTTCGCCCGAATTAAAATCCAATTTCAATTCCACGTCGAAATCCAATTTCGTTTAATATATCGAATATATTAATTTACCGATTAATTCCAAATTAATCGCTATCTCTCTTTTATTGATATTTTATCCTGGATAAATATCTCCGAAATTAATCCTAGATTAATTTTCTCTCTCTTCTAATTAATCCCAGATTAATTAAAGTGCGAGTCATACATCATCGGTGAATCATTGGGAAGTGACCTATGAGATCCCCAGATATGTTGGCAGTAAATACGGTCGCCGGACTAACCGAACACGTAAGTACCTTGTACTACATCTTACCGATTTACAAGACAAGGTTGGCCTCTAGCAAAGTGCCATGCCTACCCAATTGTCCAGAAATATCCTTACAGGAATAAAGGATCTGTATCAGGCGTAGTATACGTGGTATTGTGTATTTTTGTCCAGTAGAGGATGATCACTTGCTAGGCCTGGGGCTGGAATTATGTCTGCCCCGTACGAAGCACTTGTCGGATGTCTGGTAACTAGTCTCTATAACCGGATATACATGACCTAGTCATAATATCCCGATGGCCGCGCAGCACATTTAAGCATACTTAATCATCAATTTCATAAAATCATGCTCAAATTCAAAATACCCAATTTTAAACCCTAAAAGTTTCATGCTCAAACCTAGGCTCTGATACCATTTTTGGTTTTAGTCTAGGTCCCAAGATCATAACAAGCATGAAAATAATGTGTGAATACATCAAATGAGATAGCGGAATACTCACATCAATCGTTGAGACGATTTGATTAAGAACCAAAATGAAATTTCCACCTCCAATGGGCGCCAAACTACAGCAGTCCACTACCTTGTATTTTCAGTTTTGTTCCATGAATTTGAGCTTTGAATCTTCGTCAAACGATTCCCGGCTCGTGGGTGGGTTTCCCTAACACCTTCGTATACTCTCGATAGTGTGCTAGCACTTGGATTTTGCCACAAAACCCTCAAAAATTGCTTCCCTTGCTCGGTAAAGTAAGCTGAAACAGTGACTGTTTCACAGCCCTATTTGGGCGTGAATGGAGAGAAAAGGATGAAGGAGAGAATTGTTTGTTAATTGGTAAAATGATATCCAATATCCTTTATATATTTTCCAAAAATAAATAAATGATTTACCATTTATTTTAACTTTCAAAAAGTCAAATAAATTAACTTTAATCACTTTGAGTGTTCCACACTCCAACATCATTATCCATCAAGTCATATCAACTTTAATAATGTGACATGTTGTCAAGTCACATCACTCAAAGTGACAAGTGATTTGACGCTTGATACGACTAATGATTTGACGCTTGATGTGATTTGCATGCCGCATTCAAATTTGAAACGCGAATGCGCTCGTAATCACTCTCGGGCTCGGGTTCGCTAATTCCTAATTAGAAAATTTTCTGTCACGTCGTAATTAAATGATTACGCCTATCGAATTCACTATTCACGTCGCTAACGAATTAATTCTAAATTAATTCGTTCGCCTGAATTAGAATCCAATTTCAATTCCGCGTCGAAATCCAATTTCGTTTAATATATCGAATATATTAATTTACCGATTAATTCCAAATTAATCATTATCTCTCTTTTATTGATATTTTATCCTAGACAAAATATCTCCGAAATTAATCTTAGATTAATTTTCTCTCTCTTCTAATTAATCCCAGATTAATTAAAGTACGAGTCATACATCATCGGTGAATCATTGGGAAGCGACCCATGAGATCCCCAGACATATTGGCAGTAAATACGGTCGTCGGAGTATCCGAACACGTAAGTACCTTGTACTACGTCTTACCGATTTACAAGACAAGGTTGGCCTCTAGCAAAGCGCCATGCCTACCCAATTCTCCGGAAATATCCTTATAGAAATAAAGGATCTGTATCAGGCGTAGTATACGTGGTATTGTGTATTTCTTTCCAGTATCGGATGATCACGTGTTAGGCTTGGGGCTGGAATTGTGTCTGCCTCGTACGAAGCACTTGTCGGATGTCTGGTAACTAGTCTCTATAATCGATATACATGACCTAGTCATAATATCCCGATGGCCGTGCAGCACTTAAGAGCACTAATACCGTACCCTGTGTGACATCATCTCCACAATAACTGGAGTGATACTTCCATCTTGACATCACACCCAATACTCTACGATTCTCAATATACCCAACATTGGCGTACACAAAACCGGTTAAAGCCCTGGACGACCTCAACCAAAGTACATTGATTGTCGTAAGTATTAGCGGTGCAAGTCTTAGGTTAAGACCAAATACACCTACCCTGATTTTGGACTCCCATAGACACATAGTCAAACTACCAATGGGATTCCGAGGGGGTCTATCCAGAGCGAAGCTATTTTCCGTACCATCGGTGAAACACAACCTCCTACCACACTTGCATAAGTATCATATATGAGAACTATGTCGTTGTGCCCTCACAACGCGCACAAGTGCGATACTAGTCTTTTACGTATTTATCGATGTCCAATCTCGATAATACTCTGACTATGGATATTTAATGATTTATCCTTCGTTGATTGATACTGTCTCATATCATTCTCAATCAAGGAACAAATCATAAGGACCTCTCATCATTTATATATCTAGGTGATCTAATCACAAATGATAAGAGTGCAATCTCCTTTGTCACATAGTTAATTTGTACAACAACACCATGATCTGTACAAATAGTGACGCTATGGGTCATAACTGTCCAATAATCTCCCACTTGGCCTATAGCCAGTCACTCGAGTGCTTGACACCCGAACTATGTATGGTTGGCTCAAATTGCTGAGAAAAACTTTCGTTAGCGGATTTGCATGATTATCGTCTGATGTGATTTATATGATCATCACATCGCCACGATGTATGATCCTAATGAATCAGATGAATAGTCGAAGTGTGTATCTGGATCGTTGATGAGACCTTTAATTCTTTGGCCTGCACTGACGCCTTGCTCTGCTGCTAACAGAACTATATCTAATCTAATTAGATTTGTTATTGACCCAGATAGCTTCTATTGCTGCCTCAGCTGCAGCAATTACCCACTTTTGTTGTTTATTCGGTAACAATATCTTGCTAGGAAGATTTCCAGCTCACTGTACCGTTATTCAAACTGTATAGTACTGTTTGCGACTTTTAGTCGTTTCATCGATCTAGGAAACTTGCAGTAGTGATCCCAGTCACTTCAAGTTCTCATTCTCCACAAATAAAGACAGCATCCTTAGTTCTCTAAGATACTAAGTATGTTATTAACTTCAATCCAGTGACTATAACTTGGATTGGTCTGATTGTGAATCCATATGCTCAAAGCGTATGAGACACCAGGTCACGTACATTTTTCAATGTACGAGTTCTCACAGAGTTTTAACAACTTAATCTATCCCAGTAGATCTTAAATCCTAGAATAAAGGTTGTTACTCCCAAGAATTCTATGGAGAATTTTCTCGAAAGCCAAGCTTTCACCGATTGTTATTATGGGAATCTCATTTCCAAGAAATGATATATATTATCATTATTTATAGGACAATCACTGTCAGTGCGCTCCCACTAACCTCCTTCTATACACAAGAATCATATTCGTTTTGAATTAAATCATACACTATTATGATTACATCAAAATGTTAGTTCCAATAACCTAATGCTTGTTTCAATCCAAACATAGATCGAATAACCTGCAAACCTTGTTTGCTGGTTTTAGTACGACAAAATCGTCAGGATGTTATAAACATCCTCCAAAAGGTTTCCGTTTAAGGAAATCGATTTTGATCTTTAACTGACACATTTCATAAATGTACAGTTTCAGCAAGCATTATCCAATGGATTTACCGTGGCAACAGGTAAAAGGTTGAACCATAATCAACACAATGTTGATAATAATACCTTTCCGCTACAAGCCTAGCTTTGTACGTTGGTATGTTGCCTTCCATGTATGTCTTCCTTGAAGACTTATACAGTACCTATAGGCACAATGTCTTATGGTACATCAACTAGTATCTTAACATAGTTGTTTTACATGGAATCCATTTCGGACTCATGGCACTTTGCCATAAAAGGGAGTCGATACCTTGTATCACTTCCTCATTCTTAGTCGGTTTGTCTTCCTCAATAAGATTGACATCTTTATGAGGTGACATCAGAAACCCATACCCCGGGTTGTTTTCTGATTCTCTCTGATCTACGCGGTTCTTGTGTATTCGAAGATTACTGGTATAGTTTCACCCTTGATGAACTATTTGCATTCCATTAAGGACTTCATGCCTTGAAAATTATCACTCCGATTTTCATCGAGTTTTACTGTCCTTCCACTTACCACTGCATATCGGTATTCCTCTAAGGAATATCGCATGGTGAGCAACAATTACAATTGTTCTCTAGTGAGATGTATAAGTACTATACTTATGGTTTTCCCTAGGATAACCTATAATTTGGCACTTATCAATTTGGGTTCTGGTTTGGTATCATCCAAACGTATGCCTTGCATTCCCAAATCTTCAAGAGTGTGAAACCCTGTTTCTTTCCCGTTTATATCCGATATGAATTCTGTCAAACAAATTTTATGGAACCTTATTCTAAATAAGTTTTGTACTATTAATGCATATCCATTGAAGGAAAATGGAAGCTCATAGCGACTCATGATAAACCTTAGCATGTCCAACAAAATCTGGTTCTCCGTTCGGACACACCGTCAATTGACGTGTTCCGGGAGGAGTCCTCATTTGAAAGAATACTATACTCTCTCATGTATTTGTTAAACTTATTGCTTAAGTGTTTTCCATTACGGTCTTACCGTGACGGTTTAATACTTTAGCAGATCTGTTTGTCTATTTCGTGTCGAAACTCTAAAAGATTTCGATTTGTGTTCTTTAAAAGAAATACATAACCATAACGCGATGCCACATCCGTATAGGTCACGAAATATTTATGTCCACATCTAGCCTAGCTAGACATGGGCCCACTTGATTCACTATGAACTAGGGTTAACAGGTCGGTGGCATTTACACTTTTACCAAGTAAATAGTGTTTTAGGTACTTTGCCCAATAAACTAGATTCGTAGACTTTATTTGATCGGAATCAAATTAGTCCTAGTACCCACTCTTCAAAAGTGCGGATATACGATTCTTGTTTGATTGTGTCCCAAACAACAACGCCACAATTAGTTTCATCTGATCAAATCAGTTTGAGCTATTTGTTTGTCATGTTATATGTTTGAGATTTATTTATATTCAAAATATAAATACTGTTATTCACATCTAATGTGTTTATCTCAATATCATCTTTATGTAATAAAACACTTTAGTGTCTTAGAACATAAAGGATCACCCGCAGTGGGTTAAACACTGATATAGAGATAATGTTCCCAGTCAAACTAGCTACATTATAACAGTTTCCTAATATAGGTACACACCCGAATGGTAGTTCCTAAACTTAGGTATCTACGGTCGAAACAGCGACTTTCATCCCGTTTCCGATTCGCAGATTAAATCTCAACTGAAGTCAGTATCCTGCTCACAGCAGATTCTGCACATCATTACATATATTCTATGTACCACATTAAGTATTTAAAATCCAATTTCAATACTAGTAGTGAATATAATTATGACAAATATATTTAAAGTTAGAGCCTTGCCCTTTCTTTAATTCCTTCACGTCTGCTTTTTCCAAACGGCAGTCACGCTCGCGATCCCGTTTGCCACATTTAAGCAGACATTTTAGGATATGTCCTTTATCTTCCCAGAAGATTATAATGATTTTACCTTTGCCCTTTTTTAACATTTTAGAAGCTTTTGGCCTAGCCTCGGCCTTCTAGAATATCGAAGTAAGGTGTGCCTCGCGCTACTTACATAATTGCAAAGTTTGATTTTATCTCTTTGAGATTTGTCATTAATTCTCCAAGAATTATTAATTGCAATTTTAATACTTCTTAAATATAAACATAGATTATGACAAGTATATCGGATTAAGCACTAAAGTCATCATCACATAAATCTTCCAAAGATTATACTCTACTATTTGCTTAATTCCGGGCTAAGGCATAATAGGTTATTTTATCAAATAAAGTAACTTATTATTTATTTCTAGGACCATCCTGAAATTTAATTCGCAATTTGAAAATTAAACCATTTAATATTTTAATCCAAGATTATATTTAAATGTCCAATCTTTCAATGTTTCTTGATTTTAATAGTCCAACTATTTAATCAACGATTTGTGGTACTATTAATTATAACGATTATTATAGTCCAACTATACAATCAAATATAATTTAAATTAATTAATCTCAATTACATTGATTATTATAATCCAATTATAAAATCAACTATAAATCGAAATTAATTAAAATTCAAATAATTGATTACTATAATCCAATTATATAATCAACTATAATACAGTCCAACTGTTTATTAAAACAACAATTTAAATATTAGTCTAACTAACATTTAATTTATATTGACGAATGATATTTGTTTGAGCGCGTATGGCAAGAAATTAAACGAATATTGTAAATTCAATTATTGCCTCCCACTATTTTTCGGCGAGTCTCTAACCCTCTGTCGAGTACTCGGGAAACCGCGTTTCCTAGTGGGCTAGGATCCCGTTAAATATCACACAATCTTGACTTTGGCCAACAAATTGTATGATAATTAACTAGGTAGATCTCTAAGATCAATTGGATCCAATCCAATTCCTAGATCCGGTAGGGGGACATCCAATTCCGAAAAATATATCTATATATGCCAATACATCCAATGTATTGCCTAACCTATTTCCTCTGAATCAACTAAGCCTTGGCTTTGGCACAACAAACCTAGTGATCCCAGTCACGCGCGACCCATTGACCATGGAAAGCTTCGTATTCAATGTCGATGGACAAGAAGTGGTCTTGACTTTGGCCAACAAACCACAACTTAGACAAGACACTGATATGGAACAAAGCCTTCGTGATTCAAACACATCTTCGACAGACAAAGGTCTTGACTTTGCCCAACAAACCAATGTCGTCTTAGATCTTGAGTAAGAATCACTCAATGGAAGGAAAGACGTTTAATATTGTTTGAGGGTTTTTCGCGTGCAAATTGGCTACCAATTTATTATATTTGTTAAGGTATCATCATTATACACCCTTAAACATGCATTCTAAATACATAATAAAGTGAGTATGAAATAAAATAATAATGGTATACGGATGGACACTAAACACATTGATCCTAGATCAAATCTCTCTCTTTTCTCTCTCTCAAACTAGCACTTGTATTACTTCTACCCATTACACTACACTTCTAAAGAAACCTCATTTACATTGAGGGGAATAGGTGAGAAGAGAATACAAAGAGAATAGAGGTGATAAGGCTGGACACGCAGGTCCAATTTACTAAATCGAATTTATTACAACAATTTCCAAAATTACCCCACCCGACTAATATCCATCCGATATACATTATTCATTCATCACAACCATGTATTCACACAAGCATGTTATCAATCAATCTAATTAAATTAATTAATCTGATAATTAGTGATCATCCAATGTTCAAACAACGATTTGATTTTGCTCGAGTCAAACTCGTTTTTACGAATAAGTACTCAAAGTACGAATTCTCGAATTAAATTAAACTACGTCATTAAATCCAATTTAATATGCATTCAATTCTAATTCGTTATTTAATTCCAAATTAAATATTACACTTTAATAATAAACCTTTTACGACTTAATTCAAAATTTAATCGTAACGCGTCTCAAAGACCAATTAACGTCCAACGTCAATTCAATTAAAGTCTAATGGGCTTTTAATTGATTTCTTAAGGCGTGGACTTTTGGTCAACTCGGGTCAAACCGAATAACCAAAATCCAATCCGGGATTTACCCCATAAGCCCATAAATCAATCTTGGCCCATAGGCCCAATTAAACTTTAAAGGTTCATTAAGTCGCATTTAGGCTTAACGGAAGTGGTTTTGGGCCCAATTGGATCCAATCCATTTGGCCTAAACCTAACTTTGTACAACAAAGCCCAACAAGCCCAATTACAACTTTAAAAGTCTAATTTCCAAAATTAGGCCCAAATAATTAAATTACCAAATTCCAAATTTCCAATTTAATTACATAAAGTGTTCAACACAATTAATTCTCCAATTAACATTTCTAAAACATCATTAGCCTAATTAATTATGTTCATCATCATTATCACATGTCCAACACATTGATGAAAAATCAAACCCAATTCCATGCTTTAAAGTCTCGGCAATTTGGGGATTTTATGTCTGATTCGAATTCAATCCAATTAATTTCACAATCGATATTAAATCATATACCCAAATGATTTCCAACATATCCAATGTCCAAAAAATCAAAATTCCAAGACTTAATAGGGCTAAGGCATTCGGCCAACACATTCAATTTGGGGAAAAATGATCCAATCACATTTTCATGAAATTGATCCAATCAATCTTCAATTTAACCACATTTAAGCATACTTAATCATCCAATTTCATAAAATCATGCTCAAATTCAAAATACCCAATTTTAAACCCTAAAAGTTTCATGCTCAAACCTAGGCTCTGATACCATTGTTGGTTTTATTCTAGGTCCCAAGATCATAACAAGCATGAAAATAATGTGTGAATACATCAAAGGAGATAGCGGAATACTCACATCGATCGTTGAGACGATTTGATTAAGAACCAAAATGAAATTTCCACCTCCAATGGGCGCCAAACTGCAGCAGTCCACTACCTTGTATTTTCAGTTTTGTTCCATGAATTTGAGCTTTGAATCTTTGTCAAACGATTCCCGGATCGTGGGTGGGTTTCCCTAACACCTTCGTATAACTCTCGATAGTGTGCTAGCACTTGGATTTTGCCACAAAACCCTCAAAAATTGCTTCCCTTGCTCGGTAAAGTAAGCTGAAACAGTGACTGTTTCACAGCCCTATTTGGGCGTGAATGGAGAGAAAAGGATGAAGGAGAGAATTGTTTGTTAATTGGTAAAATGATATCCAATATCCTTTATATATTTTCCAAAAATAAATAAATTATTTACCATTTATTTTAACTTTCAAAAAGTCAAATAAATTAACTTTAATCACTTTGAGTGTTCCACACTCCAACATCATTATCCATCAAGTCATATCAACTTTAATAAAGTGACATGTTGTCAAGTCACATCACTCAAAGTGACAAGTGATTTGACGCTTGATACGATTAATGATTTGACACTTGATGTGATTTGCCGCATTCAAATTTGAAACGTGAATTCGCTCGCAATCACTCTCGGGCTCGGGTTCGCTAATTCCTAATTAGTAAATTTTCTGTCACGTCGTAATTAAATGATTACGCCTATCGAATTCACTATTCACGTCGCTAACGAATTAATTCTAAATTAATTCGTTCGCCTGAATTAGAATCCAATTTCAATTCCGCGTCGAAATCCAATTTCATTTAATATATCGAATATATTAATTTACCGATTAATTCCAAATTAATCGTTATCTTCTTTTATTGATATTTTATCCTAGACAAAATATCTCCGAAATTAATCTTAGATTAATTTTCTCTCTCTTCTAATTAATCCCAGATTAATTAAAGTGCGAGTCATACATCATCGGTGAATCATTGGGAAGCAACCCATGAGATCCCCAGATATATTGGCAGTGAATACGGTCGTCGGACTATCCGAACACGTTAGTACCTTGTACTACGTCTTACCGATTTACAAGACAAGGTTGGCCTCAAGCAAAGCACCATGCCTACCCAATTCTCCGGAAATATCCTTACAGAAATAAAGGATCTGTATCAGGCGTAGTATACGTGGTATTGTGTATTTCTGTCCAGTATCGGATGATCACGTGCTAGGCCTGGGGCTGGAATTGTGTCTGCCTCGTACGAAGCACTTGTCGGATGTCTGGTAACTAGTCTCTATAATCAGATATACATGACCTAGTCATAATATCCCGATGGCCGCGCAGCACTTAAGAGCACTAATACCGTGCCCTGTGTGACATCATCTCTACAATAACTGGAGTGATACTTCCATCTTGACATCACACCCAATACTCTACGATTCTCAATATACCCAGCATTGGCGTACACAGAACCGGTTAAAGCCCTGGACGACCTCAACCAAAGTACATTGATTGTCGTAAGTATTAGCGGTGTAAGTCTCAGGTTAAGACCAAATACACCTACCCTGATTTCAGACTCCCATAGACACATAGTCAAACTTCCAATGGGATTCCGAGGGGGTCTATCCAGAGCGAAGCTATTTTCCGTACCATCGGTGAAACACAACCTCCTACCGCACTTGCATAAGTATCCAATACTTAATATATGAGAACTATGCCGTTGTGCCCTCACAACGCGCACAAGTGCATACTAGTCTTTCAGAGTATTTATCGATGTCCAATCTCGATAATACTCTGACTAGGGATATTTAATGATTTATCCTTCGTTGATTGATACTGTCTCATATCATTCTCAATCAAGGAACAAATCATAAGGACCTCTCATTATTTATATATCTAGGTGATCTAATCACAAATGATAAGAGTGCAATCTCCTTTGTCACATAGTTAATTTGTACAACAACACCATGATCTGTACAAATAGTGACGCTATGGGTCATAACTATCCAACAATCCATGGGTTAGACCCATTTCCACTGCACGAGACACCGATCTAACCCTAGGTGTTCCACAACTGTCCCAATAAAATGATATCAGAAGCAAAGGTTTAACAACACAACAGATATTTTTGAATCTATGCCATGGCATATTTAATTTAAGTATGCATAAGACATATTGGATATATATTACATGTTTTAAATCAAAACTTTAACCTAATTAAGTTAATGACTTGATTCTCATAAATCTCTTGTGATTAGGTGATTACTTTAATTAAGTAATAGTATTAATAATATTGGAGCATATTATACAGTCCGTCTTGTTAATACGGAGATGAATAGGTTCTTACTTCTTATATCCAATATCGTCATTAGTGTGAGGGTATAAGTGCTTGGAAATTAGGTCGCTTCGGTAAATCATTAGATGTAGCATGATGAGTTAACGAAGTTTCTCAATATTGTCATTCATGTAATGGTGTACATACAAAGCTCATTTGTGCACATTGACAAATAAATACCTAGAATACGTCGTAATCCAATATCATCATTAGTGTGAGGATAAGAAATGGTTCATGACCAAACTAGGAGTCACATGAAGTGATTGACCTTGGAGGTCTACCTAATGAGTTTACAAAGGTCAGTATCGTCATTAGTGTGAGGTTGGAGTAAATATCATGGGATCTACTTCCCGCTATGAAATTTTGATAGTCAAATTTCTATTTTTCTGTTAAGGGAGATTACAAGATTACATAAAGTAGTGGGAGGGCACTAATAGATTTAAAATTCTTTAATCAATTAGTTTTATCACTTTTGAAATGAAAAATGTTCTACTACAACTCAAAAATATTATCTTGTAGATGGCTGCCACTGATCCTTGATGAAACTTTTGGATTCCTATTAGTTAAAAATAGGCGAGAACTATTTCGAATGGGAAATGAACATGCACCTCGTCTTGGAGTATAAAAAGTTGACTTATTTCATGATCAATCCACTACCTATTGTTATCAATCCTGACTCCACTCCAGAAGAGTGATAAACTTTTTATAGATGAAAAGATTGTTAGGGATATGCTCTATACCCAACTTGTGGTTGGGCTATATATACATGTATTTGTAATATTTTCATTAATTAATAAAATTGAAATCTTTATTATAAGTGTCTTACATAACTTATATGAATCATCAAACATTATATTAAAGCCCTTGGAGTAATAAGATGATGGCTTCCACGCCTTATGAAAATCATTACTCTTAAACATTCCTAGTCATAGTTATGTGAATAATTTGGGTGTTCACAAAAAGGAGAGACTAGCATGATGATATGATCTGCCCTTAAGTGGGTAGCCATTCTCATAGGCTATTAGCGGAGATTCGTCTGCTGGTGTATCATATGGATGCACGAGTTGCTCATGTCCATCGAATTGACCTCCAAAAGTTTTCACATGGAGTGTTTATCCCATGTGTCTTTGAGAACTTTCATGTATCGATGGTATAACTAGTCCTTAGACTTGAGGTTTTTACAATATTATGTATGGATCAAATAACTTTGGCATTCTCCTTTGCCGGTTCAAAAGATCCGGTCATAAGGGTATGATTGGGTCATATGTTGAAACACATGAAGTTTGTAAAGATACAACAGATAATCGCCACTCTCTCGGATAATATTTTCTTACAATAGTAGTATTCCAGTTTGCGGGTTGATATTTGTGATCAGTACTTGAGTTTGTGGCCACAGCGGAAGAATCATATGAGATTATTGGGTTAGCATGATTCAAGACACTATCAACATCATATCTTTGACTATATGGGTAGATACTTTTCGTACCCTAGGTCAAAATGTGGGGATACAGTGAGGCGAGAGACCGTATCATATGTAAATCACATATAGAATGGGTATATATCTTTCCTTCTCATTTGGAGGCCTTGGCATGTTGCTAGATGTCAACCTTGGTCATTGAAATCGAATGACCATCTAATTGGAGAATAATTTATGTTCGATTAAATTTTCACGATTCATTTCATGTCCAACTTGAGGGGAACCAAAAAGGTCACACACAACAAAGTCGAAATCAATGTTAACAGTGCACAGTACAAATTTAACAGCATATATGATTGTTGTAGGAATTGTTCATAAATGGTTCAATGTGTTTAATTATTGAACAGATCATTTATGAGGTTTCATAGTGACTTAGGGATTGGTGAATGACGATAGGGGCACTTTGGGAATTGGAATAAATAAATAAATACATGAATAGTAATGTGAATAGTAAAAAAATTTATTTGTTATTTGTTTTGAATTCCAATTCAGCTCAAACTCTTATTGGGGTTTTATAATCTCATTAAACCACTAAATTAAGATCCAATGGCTAAGATTAAATTAGCATTTATCCCACATCGGATTCTTAATTAATTTTGTTGTCTTTGGAGCACTTATATAAACCCAAAGAATTCTTTACAAATTTTTACACCGAAAACCTTTCATATTTTGAGTTTATATAAGTGAGCAACTCTAAAGTTTAAGAGTAAGCCACTGATTTAGAGGATCTTTAAGTCTAATTGACTAGAGGAATCTAAAGTTAAAAGTTTTGAGGTATTTACCTAGGCTAGCACCAAGGGAAAAATACTCGTGCACTCAAGGCGTAGTCTTGCTGTTGAGTTTTGGCTTTGGTGTGTGCACTTTTGGAGGCCACACCCTTGGGTGGCTCTTTGGAACGTGGAAGAGCTTGCTGAGTTCGAGAAAAGCTTGTAGATTATAGGGTGGACTGGATGAGTCTTCGGTGCAAGTAAGTCTTTTTCTTTCTTTATTTTAATTAGAGTTCTTATGATAGTTAGCATGTTTAGGTTTATGTTATTTGCATGTTTTTCTGAGTTTTTATGCTTAGAATATATAGTAACATTCCTAGGCTTGTAGAATAATTAAAACAAATAGGTTTTGGGCAAATGGATAGTGGCATCATAATTTTTTTAATTTTCCACTGCGCACTGGCAGCCGCTTCCCAACAAGGATGATAACCTGAAGGTGAAATACTAAATCTTGGGATCGATGGTTCCAAATTTGTTGAGACAGTACATTGAAGTACGGGATGCTTGGAGCATCATGCAAAAATGACCGGCGTAAACACACACGTATAACGCAAGCGCACGTATCGTTCAAGTAGTATAAAGATATCGATC